>CATIWK010477721.1:0-11611 GCA_949634005.1 Mallotus japonicus
GCTGTCAAAAACAAACAATTTGCATTAACAGTTTGATGCAGCTCACAATCAACAGTGAAATTAAGTTCAAATGATCAAATTTGCACCAATAATTGGTTGAGATGTGTTTTTATGACTCAACAGAAGACAACAGCATTTTCAATTTTGCATTTCTGAGTGAAAGAAGGATGAAATTAAAAAAAATTAAAATTGAGGGACTCAATTCTTTAAAATAGAAGATAGGGGACCAATTGTAAAAAACCCAATAAGTTGGGGGACCAACTGATGGGTTATTCCTTTTTGAATTGGAAAAATGCATAAATGTATTTTCATTTTTTTATTTTTATTATTTTAATAATATTTTATTAAAATGTATCTTATAATAATTTTTCAGATCAAAATATTAATATATTATATTTTAAATAATAAATTAAATTAAATATTTTCACATTACTTAATATTTTTTCCTCTTCGGTTCACTTATGTTCTTGTAAATATTGTTAGAAAATATTACTATTTAATTGATTCAATTAAATTTGAAAGAATAATAATAAACACTATTAAATTTAAATGAAATAAAAAAATAAAGATATAACTATTATAATTAAGTAATAATATTTATTTATTTTTTTAAATCTAGTTGATTAAGTAGAAAAGTTTTTTGCTTATATTTCAAAAAAGTAGTTGAAAAATAAAGATAAGTGAAAAAATAAAAATAAATCGATGACATTTAAGTTTATAATGAGTTAGAAAAATTCTTTAACCTATACACTATTTTAAAAATTATTTGTTGGGTCATATACTTAACTATGCAAAAAAAAAAAAAAAAAGTTCAAGCATAATTGAGGTAATTTTTTCAAACATTATTATATTTATTTTTGGATTTTTTAAAAAAAATTTAAGGTGTTGGATGGTTTGTTTGCTCTCACAGGAATTGTTTTCAATTAATATTTTTATGTAAGTTATTATATATTTAATGTGAATTTCACAATCTAAAGTCCTTCAAAAAAATATATTGATCTATATCTATTCTATATATATTCTACTATATACAATTTATGCAAATGATAATTAATCTTTATGTGAGTTATTATATATAGTTTCTTTATTTAAATATTTATTCTCAAAATATGAAATTATTAATTGTCTTAATTAGTATGGTGATCATGTGAAAAGATATACAAATTTTTAAGCTAAAGGTCCAAATTGGACCTTTATGTCTTGCTCTAATTTCACATTGAAATTTCTACTTTGTAAATTTAAATCATAATGAATATTTGGTGATTGCAATTAAGTTTTATAACTTTTTTTAAGTACAATTAAGTCCTATAAATTAATAAAAAAATTAATTTTTTAATGGTTACTAACAAATAAAATTGATAAATTTTTTTAGAAATATATACATAACCTAATTATAAAGTTTTAAAAGTTTTTAAAACTATCGAATACTTTTTTTAAAAAAATTTTTCTTAAATTTTAAAAATTTTACAATCAAGTGATATAAATTTTTAAAAAATGACTAAATTTATTTGTTAATATAAATATCAAATTGATAATTGATCAAAAATTTTTTTTTTAACAATTGAATAAAAAAATATATTCATCAATTATTATGTAGGATTAAAGATTTTAATTGATGAATGAATTTTAAAATTTTTTTATTCAACAGTTCAAATCAAATTTTTGGTCAATTATCAATTTGCTATTTATATTAACGAATAAAATTTATCATTTTTCAAATATATATCACTTAATTGCAAAATTTTTAAAATTTAAGAAAAGTTAAAAATTATTTTATATATTTAAAAACTTTAAAACTTATATATATTATCAATTTTATTTGTTAGATAACCGTTACAATTAATTATTTTATTAATTTATAGGACTTAATTGCACTCAAAAAAATTATAGGACTTGATGAAGAAGTTTCATTTTAGCTAAAAAAATGATAAAGTTCAATATAAAATTAAGATAAAATAGGAGGGTACAATTTGCACCTTTGGCTAATTTTTTTTTTTATCATTATAAAGTTTATATAATTGCAAGTTAGAAATTAGAATTTCTATAATGCCATGTGGAATATTTACCAATTTATTAGTATGTTAAAAGTTGAAAATCTGATAGGTTCAAAAAAAACTAAATAGAGGCATTAAAAAGAAAAAAATCTTGCCACATCTTTCTGTTCATTTTCTCATAATTTTTTATTTTTGTTATAATTTTTATCTTGATCACTGTGGATTATCTTTGTGATGGTCGATGGTCCCTTCTACTTTTATTTCGATTTTATCTATTTTATTTTATTTTTTTTACGTTGAATAAATATAAATATAGATATTTATTCTATTTGTTTTTTGATTGAAATTTAAAATTTTTCTTCATGTAGTTCTTGCCGTTAATGGAATTTTTATAACTTTCTTTTATGGAATTTGGATATCTTCTTATTGTGAATTTTTTTATTGGTATTTTTGCGATCAGACTCATTTAAAGATCAAAGAGTCGATTTATGACTAAATAAAGCCACTGAGTAGAGCATACGGATCAATGAGTTACAAATCAGAAGAGCTCTATCAATGTGATTGAGAAATAACAACCAAAACTTTTATAATTTTAGTGAAATTTTATTTTGATATTTCTTGATTGTTTTGTTATTTTTATTATTCTTTCATCAAAATGTACTTTTTCATCTGTTTCTCTCTCTCTCAAAAAAAAAGTTGAAAATCTTATGCCTATTTTTAAACAATATATCCTTTCTTTTTCCTAATTGAAACAATTATATTCTTAATACTAATTAGTTTAATTATTAATTAAACATTATAATAATTTATTAATGTAATCAAACATTAATCGAATTAAAAAAGTTCCTAGTATTATTTTAAATAAATTAAGTTGGCTGATATGAGATATAGGATAATAGGATAACGTTTGTATACTCATATGACTCTATCACTTAGTCAGACTCTGCTTGTGTTCGGTGTACATATTCCCTAATACAACACAATATACAATACTAGGGGTTTTACCATTCTCATCACTGTTTTATGGTATTAAAGCCCCCATTAGGTTTAACAACCACTTGATCCCATGAGTGACAACTCAAGCACAAGCATTGCCATTACAACGGTGACACAAAATCCTTCCATTCAATCTTTACCAAACATTGCTCATTAATTACCAGTCAAAATAAACTCTACCAATTACTTACTATGGTGAGCATAGTTGCTGCCATTGCTAAATAGTTATGATCTAGCAAGCCATATTGATAGCTCCACAGTCTCACCATCACAAACACTTGAAAATGGACAATCTAACCTAACTTATCATAATTGGTTTTGACAAGATTAACTTATCTTAAGAATTGGATTGTAAGGTCAATTTTTAAAGCCTTCATTCCACAAGTTGTAGGTGCTAAGACTACTCATGAAGCTTGGGAAAAATTGGCTAACTCCTATGCAGCGTGTTCTAAAGCTCAAGCAAGAACAATCAAGTCTCGATTTTTTTAACTTATAAAAGAACCGGCCAAAACTATTGCTCAGTATACACAAAGGGCAAAAACCATGTTTGATCAACTAGTAGCTCTCAACAATCTTATCTCTGATAATGGTTTAGTACAAGTCATTCTCAATGGCTTAAACATATCATATAGACCCTTCATTCGGTCATATGATGAATTATATGGACTACTCCTTTATGAAGAAGAAGATCTCCACACTGAAACAAAACCGGTGGTTACTTCATCTGCTTACATAGCAACCACACAAAATTGTGGTGGCAGGTCCAGCTATGGTTCTCAAACTCGTGGTGGCAGATTGTCACGGAAGAGGCTGCAGTTGGAACAGCAGTGGTCGACAGGCTCCTCCTCATGCCCTTTTGAGTTTTTCATATATTGATGGTTATATCTAATGTCACAATTGTTATAGATTTGTTCACTTTGCTAAGTAGTGCCCAACTTAGAGAACAAAAGGCATGCAAAAGACAACAACTTCACCATTCTTTCAAAATAAGCCCGTCTCTAACCTTACAGCTTCATCACCTTCCTCAAGTAACCAAAAGTGGATTTTTAACATCGGTGCCACTGACCATCTCATATCTAATCTTGAAAATTTGTCATTGTATTCAGATTATACCAGTCAAGATAACGTCTAACTTGGCAATGGCAAATCTCTCTCTATCACTCATACAGGATCTGCTCTTTGTCATACATCAAATAATTCCTTTATATTAGATCCTATTCTTTGAGTACTTAAATCATGTTGCAATTTATTATCAATTCATTCTTTCACTAATGCTAATCATATTTCCATTGAATTTTTTCCTGATCATTTGCTTATTAAGGATATCCATACGAGGAAGATACTTCATTCTTGCCCGAATGATGATGGATTATATTTCATCCTCTTACATTCCAAGCAACGATCCAGCCATAAGTCCTCCACAACATTTCTTACTTCTACATTTGATCAGTGGCAACATCCTTGGTCATGCCAATAATGTCACTGTTTGAAAAATAATAAATCAATTTCATTTACCTTTTCGTTCCAATAAAAGTACTTTAGCTTGTCATGTTTGTAATAATAGCAAAATTCATCGTCTACCATTTTCTTTATCTCATTACAAAGCTTGGAAACCATTGGAATTAATTTGTTTTGATCTGTAGGGTCCTTCACCCATTACTGCTATAGATGGTAGTCGTTACAATATGTTATGTTATGATCATTATAGCAAATAGACTTGGGTTTATTGCCTGAAATTTAAATATGAGGTTCTCAATGTCTTCATTAAATTTAGACATCTTATGGAAATTTTTTTTATTGTTCCATTAAATCTTTCCAAACTGATTGGGGTGGTGAGTTTCAAGCTTTAACCCCATATTTGTTAGAAAATGGAATAACCCAACATAGCTCATGTCCCAAAATACCCAAAAAAAATGGGTGTGCTGAACGGAAACATAAACATGTTCTTGAAACGACCTTGTCATTGATGCACCACTTTCATGTACCAAATAAATATTGGACATAAGCATTTAACACAATAGTTTACATTATAAATTGCCTACCCACTCCCATTTTAAACAATAATAATACTTTCATTACCTTGTTTAACAAGATCCTGAATACATGCAAATGCACACATTTGGGTGCCTTTGTTACCTTTGGCACCGACCTTATAGTGACCACGAGCTCTCCCCTCGCTCACAAAGATGCATGTTCATGGGCTACAATAAAATACATAAAGGTTATATTTGTCATGATTTAAATTCTATGAAATTTATAATCTCACATCATGTTATTTTTTATGACCAGGAATTGCCATTTCTGACTGACCAAAAGGTGGCACTAAGTGACAAGGATTCAACTCCTTTGGTTATATTTCTCCCATATTTTTTTTAAAACCACTTTAAACTCTATCCTAATAGCTCCACCAACTACACTAAACTCGACCTTGTCTTACCACAGTCCCACTCCCACAGAAACTCCAACACCAACATCACCTTTAACCACTACAGCTCCATCCCAATCTGACCATCAGCCACCAACTCCATCCACATCCAAATCCATAAAGTCCAACCGATACTCCCCACACATTCCATCCAAAATAAAATCACCAAAACTCTTTCTTGTTGTAGACTTAACCCAATACAAAAACTAACCATGCCAAGAACATCAGACACATCCCATGATTACCAGATCCCAAATAGGATCATCCAAACTTAAAACCTTCCTCTCTACCCACTACACAGATACCGAGCCATCATGTTACATATAAGCTATCTGTTGTGCACATTAAAGAGAAGCCATACAGGAAGAGTATGATGCAATGTTAAAGAACGACACATGGGAGTTGGTACCACCTTCGAATACCCAAAATTTGATTATCCAAATGGGTATTTTGAATAAAATGGAAACCAAATGGAACCATTGATCGATATAAGGTCAGGTTAGAGGCGAAGGGGTATCATCAATGCCTTGGGATCGACTTCAAAGAGACATTCAGTCCTATTGTCAAACAAGCATCAATCAGACTCATTTTATCCATGGTATTTTCTTTCAAATGAGAGGTCAGACAACTAGATATCTTGAATGCATTCTTACATGGTAACTTAGCTGAAGATGTATTTATGACATAACCTTAAGGCTACATTCATCTCCTCTTTCCAAATCATGTTTGCAAGCTCAAAAAGTCCATTTTTGGACTTAAATAAGCACCAAGACAATGGTTCAAGTGCCTCACACAAAGTCTAATCTCCTTGGGTTTCACTAGTTCTAAGACTGATAATTCTTTATACTACTATCACTATGGATCAGTTCACCTTTATTGCCTAATTGATGTAGATGATATTCTACTAACAGGAAATGACCAACAACTCATATCCATGACCAACAACTCATATCCACCATCATTCAATCTGTACTGAATAGCTTTGTCGTCAAAGATCTTGGAGCTGTTCATTACTTTTTAGGCATTGAAGTCACCAAGGGGAATATAGGTCTGCTATTGCATCAAACAAAACATATACAAGAATTGTTGGCAAAGAAAAACATGGCTGATGCTAATCCTGTTACAACTCCATCCCTTACGAATTATAAATTTGTTGCTAAAAGTACAACATATTCTGATCCTTCTTTCTATCGCAGCATTGTTGGAGGCCTCCAATACATTTGTGTGACTCGTCCATAAATATCATTTTATGTTAACAAAGTCTCATAATACATGCATGCTCCAACCACTGATCACTGGATGGCTATCAAACGCATTTTGCGTTACTTAAGAGGAACTGTCAACCATGGGATGCTTAGTCGCCCATCACAGCATTTCCATGTTTCGACTTATAGTGATGCCGATTAGGGTGGGGATAACTAAAAATCAACAACAGGCTTCTCTATCTATGTTGGGAAAAATCTTATCATATGGGGTATAAGGAAACAAAGGATATATCACGTTCCTCAACTGAAGCAGAGTATCGAGTCATAGCACACACTACGAATGAATTACACTAGTTGTGCTCTCTCATAAAAGAGTTAAAGCTCCCATTTATAAAACCAATTTTATGGTGTGACAATCTTAGTGCAACATACTTGACTTCTACTCCTGTATTTCATTTTTGTTAAAAATATCTTGAAATTGATTTTCATTTTGTACGAGATAAAGTGACAATAAATGCAATGTAAGTTTGCTATCTCATCTCCAAGGATCAAATAGCCGATATAACTGCCCAAGCAACAATTCTTCCATCTTCGTAGCAAGTTATTTGTGCATTCTCACCCCCATACAACTTGAGGCAGGGTGATACGATAATAGGATCACTTAGTTAGACTCTACTTGTATTCAGTGTATATATTCCCTAATAGAACACAATATACAATACAAAGGGTTTTACCATTCTCATCACTCTTTCAGAAATGACTATAAAAATATTGTAGTTTTTGTATATGTTCTTGTTGGGTGTGTGAACAAAGTCCCACATTAGCTAGAAGTGGGGATCATCATGGGTTTATAAGTATGGATAATATCTCCATTGGTATGAGGCCTTTTGGGGTAAAGCCCAAGAGCAAATCCATGAGGGTTTAGGCCCAAAGAGGATAATATCATATCAATGTAGAGATATGTGGTGTCTATGGTCCAAGAAGTGGTATCAGACCCATGGTCGATAAATTCATGGAATGCAAAACAAAGGTGGTGGGCTCCAATTAGATCACGATGTGATCCGTAGATGAGCTTTATTGGACAAATGGTATTCTCTGGATGCTTCACATAAGGTGTGTGCCTGAATGCAATAGAGAGGAGTTGATATGGATAGAGCAAGCTCTTGAGATAGGCGATGCTTAAGTGCTTCACGTAAGGCGTGTACCTCAACGCAGTGGAGAAGAGTAGTTGACCTCGATGGAGCAGGAATCTTTCTTGGTGAGGAAGATGGGATGGATAGATGATCATTTGAGGGGAAGCTCGGTGGTCCTTTGTTCGAGGGGAGGATTGTTGGGTGTGTGAACAAATCCTATATTGGCTAGAAGTGGGGATGATAATGGGTTTATAAGTATGGACAATATCTCCATTGGTATGAGGGGATTTATCTCCTAAGGGGCTTGATATTCGCCAAGGTGGAGATTGTTATGTATGGCTTATATGTAGCAGCGGTTTAATTGTAGGGTTACGGTTAGATGGGTTGGGGGTGTAGTATAGTACAAAGGTGATTTGTAATATGTACCATACTTGTTCTATTATAAATAGAGCATGTATTTGTAACCCTAGGTGGTTGTTCTGAATAATGAGAAAACTCTAACCGCTTGCTCCCGAGGACGTAGGCATATTACCGAACCTCGTTAAATCTCCATGTTTTTTCTTTTCTTCTCTATTTTCTCTTTATTCTTGTTTGTTTGTTATGTTATTTCATAATAACTGGTATCAGAGCAGTTGCGATGGCTCTCAATTCAGGAGCAAAATTCAAAGAGGGAAAATTTGATGGAACCGGTAACTTTAAATTATGGCAAACAAGAGTAAAAGATTTATTGGCGCAGCAAGGGATTTTGAAGGCGTTGCGGGCCAAGAAACCAGAAGGCATAGATGACCTAGATTAGGAGGAGTTACAATAGTGGGCAATGGGAACTATACAGCTATGCCTGGCAGATGAGATTATGTACCAAGTCATGGACATCAAATCTCCGGGAGAGGTATGGTAGAAACTGGAGAGTTGGTATATGTCCAAATCGCTCATGAACAAGCTGTATCTTAAGTAAATGTTGTATGGGCTAAAGATGCAGGAGGGTTCGAATTTGGCACAACATGTCAATGTTTTCAATTAAATAATCACAGACTTGGTTAGGGTTGATATGAAGATTGAGGACGAGGATAAAGTAATTATACTGTTGTGTTCTTTACAGCCATCTTATGAGCACTTGGTGACTACCCTTACATATGGAAAATAGTCCATTAGCTTGGAGGAGATTACTGCAGCATTGTTGGCTCTTAACCAATGGAAACAGAATGCAAGTAAGGAATCTCACGGTGAAGGCTTAGTAGTGAGGGGAAATCTGGAACGTGGTAGGAGACAAGGTAGAGAAGGTATTGCAAGGGGAAAGTCTAGGTCGAAATCCAGACCTAGAAAAGCAGTGCAGTGTTATAAGTGCAAGGATTATGGACATATGAAGAAAGATTGTCCAAGACTAAGAGGGCATAATGATGATAAGAAGAACTAAGACTCATCAAAATCTATAAATATGGTTCATAATAATGATTCAGACTTCGGTGATGGAGATATATTGGCTGTTTTAGCAAATCAGTACGTGGATGTATGGTTTCTTGATACAACAGCATCTTATCACATGACACCTAACAAGGAGTGGTTCACCTCATACAGGTCAGGTTCTTTTGGCACTGTCCATTTATGTGATGATAAACCTTGTGCTATTACCTGTATAGGAACCATTAAAATTCAGCTGTATGATGGTGTTGTTAGGATATTATTTGATATTAGACATATACCAGACATGAGAAAGAATCTGATTTCCTTAAGCACATTACATATTAATGGTTTTAATTATAGATCTGATGATGATAGGGAAATCCTTAGAGTAACTAAAGGTATATTGACTGTGATGAAAGGGAAACAAACCATGGGAAATATTTATAAACTGCTAGGGAATACTGTTATAGGTGGAGCTACAGCAGTTGAGTCTAATGATGATGATTGTACAAAATTGTGGCATATGCGTCTAGGTCATCTTAGTGAGCATGGGATAATAGAATTGCATAAAAGAAATCTGTTAAAGGGTGTTAAAAGTTGCAATTTAGAATTCTGTGAGTTTTGTGTGCTTGGGAAACAATCTAGAGTTAGGTTTATGACTGGTCAGCATACAACTGGGAGAATTCTTGATTATGTGCATTCTGATGTATAGGAGCCTACTAGAGAACTATCATTGGGTAGATCTTAACATTTTGTTATTTTTACTGATGATTTTTCTAGGAAAGTCTAGGTGTACTGTTTGAAACAGAAATCTGAGGTCTTTGCTAAGTTCAAGCAGTGGAAAGTAGAGGTGGAAAACCAGACAGGGAGAAAGATCAAATATATGAGATCAGACAATAGGACAGAATACACAGATTCACAGTTTCAAAAAATTCTGTAAAAAGCATGGTATTTAGAGGCATTTTTCAATTAGGAAGACACCACAGCAAAATGGTGTGGCAGAGAGGATGAACAGATCCATTACTGAAAGGGTAAGATGCTTAAGACTGAATGTATGGCTTCTTAAGAGTGTTTGGGCAAAAGCTATGAGTATGGCATGCTACCTTATAAACAGATCACCACGAGCATCGTTGGGTGGAAAGGTTACAGAAGAGATATGGACAGGTAAACCAATTGATCTTGGTAATTTAAAGATTTTTTGTTGTCTTGCTTATGTGCATATATCCAGTGATGAGAGGTCCAAACTTGATCCAAAGTCTAAGAAGTGCATCTTCATAGGCTATGTGAAAGGTTTAAAAGGGTACAAGTTTTGGGATCCAGTTGCAAAGAAGATGGTGATCAACAGGGATGCAGTGTTTGATGAGCAGTTCATGTTGCAGTAGAAAGATAAAAGTCATGTGCCAACAGGTGATGAAAACAGTTCCAGTTCAAAGGTAGTGCAAGTGAATTTAGAACCTCAAGTCCTAGACAATGAAAGGGCTGAATGTTCTAGTTTAAAACCTTCAAGCTCCACTTCAGGTGAAGAACAACACTACAGTCTAGTCAGAGATAGAGAGAGATGCACCATAAAGCCTCCGAGCAGATTTGGGTATGAAGATTTGGCTTCCTTTGCTCTCCTTGTTAGCAGTGGAGATCCATCAACTTTTCAAAAAGCTATGCGTAATGAGGAGAAAGATAGATGGATGGGTGCTATGGCTGAGGAGATGGAATCTTTGCATAAAAATCAGACATGGGAGCTTACTCAACTACCTGAGGGGAAGAAGGCTATAGGGTGCAAATGGGTCTACAAGAAGAAGCCAACAGTATCAGAAAAAGAAGGGGGAAAGTTCAAGGCTCGGTTAGCGGCAAAAGGGTACTCACAGCAGAAGGGGATTGATTATGATGAGATTTTCTCCCCTGTGGTTAGACATACTTCTATTAAGGTAGTGTTAGCCTTGGTAGCTAGCTAGGATATGCACTTGGAGCAGATGGATGTGAAGACAACTTTTCTTCATGGTGACCTAGAGGAGCAGATTTATATGGAGCAGCCAGAAGGGTTCACCCAACCTGGGCATGAACATTTGGTATACAAATTGAAAAGGTCCTTGTATGGGTTAAAGCAATCTCCAAGGTAATGGTACAAGCGATTTGACTCTTACATGATTCAAATTGGCTACAAACGCTGTGAGTATGATTGTTGTGTTTATGTTAAGTGCCTTGATGATGGTTTATTTATTTTTCTGCTACTATATGTTGATGATATGCTTATTGCTGCTAAGAGTTGGCATGATGTTATTGAGTTGAAAGCCTTGTTAGGGAAAGAATTTGACATGAAGGATTTAGGTCCTGCAAAGAAAATCCTTGGGATGGAGATACATAGGGATAGAGGCTCTAGAAAATTATGGTTATCTTAACAAAGCTATATTGAGAAAGTGTTGGACAGATTTGGGATGAGCAGTGCCAAACCAGTAAGTACTC
>CATIWK010477746.1:0-20993 GCA_949634005.1 Mallotus japonicus
CAACTTACAGCAGATTTCGCAGAGTCCCATGAAAAGAAACGTGTGAAGAAGGGTGGCTCATTCCCTTCCATAACAATATATATTGGAGCTTCATGAGATAACTTTTCTAACAGATAGTCTTTCTCAAGAAATTTCTGTTAAGTGGCAAAAGATAAATCAAAATATATGGTAATGTATACAATAAATAATCAGAGCCTAATAGCCAATAATCTTGGGAATTTCATGTAGGATTAAGACCTTAAATGACAGATAAAACTGCTTGAGCAGCATCCAAACAATTGAACGACTATATATATTTATATATAATATATATATATATAAAAGAAAAATATTTGTATTTCAAACTAAACGTTAACCATTAAAAAAAGCATGTATCATTATGGCACCCTGCCAGAATCTTTGTACAGCATACCTCTCCAATAGTTAAAGCTTGTGCTCTATTCTTGGAGTCAACTTGTTGCCCCACCCAGACAAAAATCTCAGAATGACAATCCAAGACGAATATATCTTCAGTCATCAAATCATCCTGGGTAAAGCTGTATATCTCAGTCACCTACAATAAATCAATTGAAAGCAAGTTACAACCACAGAGGAACAGTTTAAATATATTCATCATCTTTCAAAAGAAATACAGTAAGCAATGGCATATTAGGAAGCATCTTAAATGATTTATGGTCCAGAATCCATGAAAATATAATGCCTATATATATGTCGCAATTTTTTTTGTTTAAAAAGAAGTGATCATTACTTTCTGAGAACCAAACATTCAAAAGTTGCAACTTTACATCAGTATTCAGCCTTCAGGATATTATGAAGTATGAAATGATAAACTAGAATGCAAATACACACCTTCAGATTTCCTGCAGATTGGGGTGCATTTGGTAGTACAACCACAGCCGAAAGAAAAAGGAAGGAAATCAGATTGTTGCAATTTCACAATTTTAAGAAAAGAAAAAAGAAAGACTAGAACGGATGAAACCAGCAGCCAAAAAGAAAAAGCCCACACCCTTTGTGAATGTGCATGAAAATAGGTGAGGATAACTTTCAGCTTCCCTTCCAATTTTTTGGCTGGCATATTCAGATTTTCCTCCCAAGAGATCCCAAAATTGCTCTGACTCTGAACCTTCCTTTTGTGGCTTGGATTGTAAATTTGGCTGCAGAATTCATAAGCATATAAGAAATGAGTGATTAAAGATGGATTATACTATGCGGATGAGCTCAAAAGTAGCTCCTTATGTAAATGGGATTAAGTTGAAATAAGTAATTCAAGGTTTCAACGTAACACTCAGTTGAGTTGATCAGCAAAGTCCACAATATGTGAACCTTATGCAACAGGACAACCTCTTACATGTAGCAATTAATCCTAGCTGGTGGTTTAGAATCCTGTCTCAGGTCAAGGCTGCTTCAAACAATATCTGAAATAAGCACAGTTACTGAAAATTTTTGACACCAATTCTCTCTCAAGTCTAAACAAGTGGATTGTTTTCTAGTAAAGCTGAGAATTAATTCAGATACCAACAACTCCTTTTTAATGAAATATGATGCGCCTAAGAGTTTCCGTAAATATATATTTCTAGTATGCATAAATATAATTATGAATAAAGAATCACCACAATGATCACTTAAGAATCCCATCGCAGCCCCCCACCCACCCACAAGATACAAATTTTTACATCTTACTTAGCAGCTTCAGATTTTCAAGAAGCATAAATCTAGGACTACTATAAAGTAACAAGGTCTATTCGAGCTACCAGACGAACTTCAATCATTTGATACACACCATAAATCAATACTCAGATGTAAAAAAAAAAAAAAAAATTGGCATTGTCATGCCGATATGCTTCGATTGGCTGCTGCCAGAATGCTCCATCAATCTATTACATATATCTTGCTACAGAAATAAACCAGGAAAAAAATGTATATGCTAAATCAGAACAGCTAAAGCAATCATTAAGGTACATCAAACCTTTATCAGATCCAGCTGCCTTTCCACAAGTTCTTGACTGTCTGAGGTTGTAAGGTTCCCAGACCACGTAAAAAGAGTGGAGTCATTGTGCAATATGTAACAGTAAGAGGAATTCAGAGATGACGCAACCTGATTGAAGTTCAAGAAATCAGAAAATAAACTATACAAAAGAAAAATAAAATATCATCTTATATACAAAATAATTGTGTACCTACAAAAAATATATAGCACTGACATCCAACATGTGTCTTAATTTGAATTAAGGGACAGCAAGTGTGTGGCAAATTATTCCCTTGAGGTGCTACTGAAAGAATGAATAAAAACAAAATGTATCTTGCATGTGTCATTTGGAAAGATAGCTTACCTCAAATTATCCCCTTCTTTCCATTTAGTAACTTACTCTTTTAACCAAATGAACGAAAAACAAATTGGCAATCCTAGAAAAATTAAACTATTCATTGCAAGCAGTTGCTTGTCAGATGTGAAGATGCTAATTTCATGAACACAGTTATTTGTAAAGTCTTTTCAGTTGTCAATTTAATTTTCAGCTCCAAGTGAAAAGTAAAAAATTGATTATCTGACAGGTTGCAGGAGTGTACATATATATATATATATATATATATATATATGAAGTAATCATGCCACTTCCACATGCATAAAAGTGAGAGCTTTTAGTTTAGTTGTGGAAATATAACGCCGGTATGTTGTCACAACTAATAGATATCTATAAATGTGTACATATTATATTCTTGTTTAACTTTCTGGCAGTTCTAAAACTTTACTTAATCAACAAACTGTTGAGGTACTTTAGTTAATTCATCATTTCAACATTTTTCTACTATCCCAACCCAGTGTGGTGAATGTATACAAGTTAGACCAGGGATTTAATTTATTTTAGGAACAGTTCAACACACTATAGTGACTCCTACTGCAGTTCAATAACAATGATGGAAAGGCTATGCATCCATTCCTTGCTCACAATCAGATTAGCCAGGTATAAAATAACCAATCAAGAATCATGGCAAAAACTGCATCTTGATTCTGAACTACAAGTTCTAACTTAAATATTTAAAATTGCAATACAAAACGGTTCCAGTAGCAAATGATTGAAAAACACTTTTGACATACTGGTTCAACTTGTATCGCTTGCATATTGTCTGGTCCAGAGCCCTGAACCCGGAATAATGCAAGACCATCCTCCTTGTATGTCTCATCTGGGAGTTCCTTCTCTGCAATATAAGTCTTGTATCCAGTGCTAACACCGCCCTGATAAACTTGATATTAGTTGATTTGGTGGTAATTCCGAAAAAGGTTAACACTGAACTATAAAGTTATAAACAATTAACGTTACCCCATAGTTCGATTTTCCTCCATATTATCTCAAAGTACAACTAACCTTGAAAGTAATAAAGCTCTGAAAGATTGAAAAGAACTGAATTGGTTCATTTCCTTCATAGATGCGAGCCTACCAAAAGCAGTAAAATAGGATCAGAAAGAAGTCCCAAAAAGTACAACTATCTCATCATTACAAATGCAGCAATCAATGGGAAAAGAAAACAACCTGTGCAGGCAGAAATTTTAATGACTCAATCATCTTGCTTGCCTGTGAAACAGCAGATGCTCTATCCTCCTATATTTTTAACGTGAAACGCCATTATAAGTAATAAGAAAAAGTAACAGAGAAAAACATATAGAGAAAGCATGCAAGCACAGGATCACATAGATAGTAGCTTGTACAGTTTTAAAGACATAACACGTAGAGCAGGACTCAAGAAGTTACTGATATCCGTGTATGTGTGTGTTTCAGTATCTAAAGAGTCTGCTGTCCATAAGCAAAGACTTGCATAAGTAGAACATTGTAAAAAGGAATATGAAGGAAAGATAAGAAGACAGCATTAAGACAAGCACCTGAAGCCTTATGTGAAGAGAAAATTTTGTTGATCACGATGCTAGATTTGCACATTACCAGATGATTATCGTTGCTTGACTTATAATATATAATAACACCAACACAAACTAACTCTCCAATGGCTTTTTGGAGTATATTACAAATTCAGAGCATAGATAGTTAAGCTTAGTGCTTAAATGGCTTTATA
Source organism: Mallotus japonicus (assembly GCA_949634005.1). Taxonomy (NCBI): domain Eukaryota; kingdom Viridiplantae; phylum Streptophyta; class Magnoliopsida; order Malpighiales; family Euphorbiaceae; genus Mallotus; species Mallotus japonicus. The sequence goes on from CATIWK010477746.1 coordinate 4,063, forward strand.
ATTGAGCAGTAATGTATGTTAAAAGAATCGAGTGTAATTGTTTGTAACTGCAGCAAGTTCTGTTTATGTTTTTGCAAGCTTTTCACTTCTGCAATTCAGCAGGAGAGCTCAAATGATGATTACATGACAGTGAGAAAAGGGAACAAGACAAACAGAGCCATGTGGGCATTAAGCAGATAGAGCCAATGCAGCAGGGGACAAGTAGCAAATCTCAATTGCTTATCCAACAAGTCAAATGAAGCCAAAGAAACAAATGCTTTAGTTGAGAAAAATACATTCAGATTGATATAAAACAATGTCAAGGAAATGAACATCGAAACACACAGTGAATGTCAAAAGGATTGGCTCTAAAGAGATGCAAGCTCCACGTTCTCAACCAAAAAAGCAGAAAATCCATGCCAGAATTAGAACGTAGGAAATTGGGGTCATCCAATCTTACCACTGCACTTTAGCTACCATGTGAATGATAGAATAGTTCAACTTTTCCTACCGTTTGACATTAGAATAGTGCTTGCATGCTATAGATACAATAAAGAAATAAAGACCCCTAAGGTCAGTTCAAGCATTTGGCATGTACATATATATGGCGGTAAACAGTTCAAGGTCTCTCAAAACATTCTCCTAAGGTGTCAATGGAAGCATATTTTGTCACAGACAAAAACCAACCCCCAAGACAGAGGAACAAGTATGTAAAAGAACTTTCAGAGAGGAGGGGGGGGAGGGGAGTGGGGGTGGGTGGAGGTAGGGAGGGGGAGTACAGATAGGTAAAGTAAAAATATATATATATATATAATTTAGTAGAAAATGATTAAAATTCACCTCAATGCTATTCTTCCCGAACCATGTTCCTATAAGATATTCCTCCTTATCTTCTCCTGGATAGGAATACTGAAAAATATAGCAATCACCACTGTAAAATTTTGACTGGTCTGCAGCTTGAAGGAGAACCTTTTCCTGGCCATCCACACGCCAAACCTATGCAACCCAAGTTGCAGATATAATTAGCAACATGATCTTAGCATTATATTGCAGATACTACATGGATTATGGAGTACAATGTACAGGCACATTCAAATATGCAAGTACAACATGTCAAAGAATTATTCGTGCATAGAGAAACTTGCGGATAAAATTGGATCTCACAGGAAAAGCATTTCCCTGTTTTTCTTCCCAAATTTTCTTACTAATCTAGTTATCCCATATGTTGCTCATTGATATTGGATCTTTATATTTCTAGAATCTTTTAAACCCTTCCAGAAAGATGCCAAGTTCCTTATAAATATACAATAACTTCTCAATTTCCAACAATATATACATTATTCAAAAAAAAACTACAATATTGATCTTAGTGAAACTTCATTTCATGTCTCCCATGTGACTTTTAGATGAGATCTCCAGCTTCTGCAATCAATTCATGTGCCACTATGCCTGATTTACCTTGCCACTGGTAAAAATCAGAAGATGGGGAAGGCATGAACTGCATATGAAATCCAATAGAAGAAAATGTGTAACAGTCACATGTAGAAAAAAGAATTTGAGAACAAACCCTCAGTCCTTCTGTAATGACAGTGTTTAGATCTTACGTATTATGTATGATTATAGAAGAGATATAAATCATATGGGAAACATAGATCAATAACTGTCACCTGTGAAAGCTAGATCTCAACTCCAAAAAAAATAAAAAAAATAAAAATACTAGAATTAGGAAAATGCATATAGCACCTGTAAATTTCCTGTGACATCAATATATGGTTGAGGTTCTTCCTTTGAAGGAGGAGCTTTCAATAATCCCTTGACATTAACTCCTTGCCGTCTTAGAAGTGCTGCAGAATCACCAATAAATACAATGTATCGGATCTTCAACATAACAGTGAGAATGAAATGCCATCATAACTGATGGTAGCATTTATGTAGAAAATCAAAAATTGCAGTGTTCTTGGGTAGGAAATGGAAAAATATTAAAACCTCAGAAATATTGAGTTACGAACCTGCAACTTTGCCTCGACCATCCTCTGATACAGCTACATCAGCTGTCTGGGGCCATGATTCAAACTTTGATCGGAACATCACTGTTTCAAATCCCTCAATTACACGGATAAAGTGGGACTTTGATCGATCAGCTCCACGGACTAGCTCCTGGTCAGTGTGATCAACAATAAGTGCAAATAACACAGAATTATGAAAGCAAATATTCTAAATGCCTGTATTGAATATGAAAGGACTAAAATACCTCAGCACATCCACTTGCACTCTTTCTTTCATCAAGTGAAGTATTTCTACCCATCCATACAAACACTTCCAATCCACAATCCAGAATATAACACTTATCTGTGTCTAGTAATTTCCTCGTCAAAGAATCTGCCTCAACAGGTTTTGCCTGCCCCTTCTCAACACTAAAAATAACACATGCAGTCAAGAAAATCAAAATGTTTGATAATTTTCATCTCATGTGGAGAAAAAAACAACCTTCGTCAATGCAGAATACAAAAACATATTTAGTGCTATCTATTTGGCAAATAATTCTAGCATGAAGAAACATACAATTACACATATATAGTGAGAGAGAGAGAGAGAAAGATGGAGACATTCAAGATCATTACCAAAACAGCTTAGATGGATGAGAATCAGCAGTCTTATCCTCATCAGTGGTTGTTTTCCTAGGAAGTGGAGCAAAGCCACCAAAGAAACCCCAGAATTCTCCAGTTTCAGCATCAGCCATCAGCTTTCCATCCTCTTCCAGATTAAAATCAATTAGACTTAAAACAAAATAATAATAATAATAATAATAATAATAATATTATTATTATTATTATTATTTAATAGCCAACTCCACAGTAATACTTGACTTTCCTGTCTAACTTACCAATGGCAGCTACCTCACACTTTCCATCATGATAGGTATCTTTGATATACTGGACCACTTCTAAAGCTTTAGCTCTCTCTTGAATAGATGAATTGGAACCATTGAATTGAAATATTTTTGACTTGGTATCAAGAATAAAAATATCATCATGGTTGAGGGAGGATCGAGCAAACGGAACCTATGATGGAACCAAACTTACAATCTTAAAATGGAGACATATATACACAATGATCACAAACAGACATCATTTATCAATGGGAAAGTCAGACTTGTAGACTTGCCTCTTTTACATGGACAACATGTTTCCCTTTGCAAACAAACAAGCGAGTCTGGTGTTCTTCAGCCTCAGCATGTTTGAATCCAGATGCAACCCCTCCTTCTTGGGGTATGATGCAGGGCTTAAAATAAGATAGGAACTTCTCCGTTTCATGGCCCTGTATTTCACGATACTGCACTGCACGACCTCCAAGGGCAGCATCCAGTTCCACTGTTTTGATAGCAGCTGCACCTGCTTCATCCTATTCTAGAAGCATTGTAGTCACAAGATGCAAAGAAAAGAGAAGGATACTAATGTTTAGTAATATCAAAAACATGCGAAAAATAGAGAGTTACCTGAGAGGTGTCTTTACCAAGCCAATAGTGAATATCATGGCGTAAAGCGCCACTTTTTAAGGTAGTTGTCTGCAAAAGAAAAAGAAGTGACAACAAAGATTGAAGAGTTCAAGTCATTCATAGAAAAGTCTAATACTAATGATAGTAAAATTATCAAAGCAGAGTCTCTACTTTATTGCCCAACAAATAGCTTGCAAATCTAGAAAACAAGAAATAAACCCACATCTATAAGTGTGCAACATGTTTCTTACACATGTATAGTAGATATCATACAGTTGCAGCTGTGGCATAAAACTAGACTTCAACCATACTTTCCTCTTTTCTTACTTCACAATATACAACTTGGATATCATAAAAGAGAAAGATCAAAAAACAGGATGAAGTCTAGTCTTCTGCTACAGATTGCAACTTTATAATGTCAAGACTTAGTGAAACATATTGCCATAGTTATTAAATGGCAAAATGCGCATTAAGGCGCAGAGGACTCTTGGAGGCCACATGCAAGGCCCAAGGCGCAGACGCGCCTGAGTTACATGAGGCGCAAAAGAGAAGAAAGTTTAAAAATATATATAAACTATTTCAATTTGGCATGAATAAGATGTTTATATGGTTGCTTACATATACAAATCAATGCTAGAGATCTGTAAATGAAGGAACAATCAAAAAAATTGGCAAAAAAAAAACAGCTGTAAAGTAAAACATTACTGAGGCGCACCTAGGTGCGTGCCTACACCTTGCACAAGGGGCACGCCTCATTAACACCACCTGCCTTTTAATGTTTGAGGCACTAGGCTTGTGCATGGTGAGCTTTGCGCCTCGGGCATGCCTTTAACAAATATGCATGTTGCATGACAAAAGGGCGAAAAATGAAATCAACTGAATAAGAAATGGGCTTGTTTTATATCACTACCCAAAACTTTTGAAAATGAAAATTTAAAACAATTTTTGAACAAGAAATTAGAGACTCAAAATCAATAACTTGTTTGATTGTTCTTGTAATACCTAAAATAGAAACTTAAGTTCAATAATTTCATGAAATCAGGCTTTTAAACAATGGTACAGTGAACCGTATTATGTCTAATGGTATAAAACTGAATCAGGCCAAATCTGCTTGTTACCACCTTCTTGAAGATAAAGATAATGAGCTAATAATAAAATATGAACAATGTATAACTATTACTTTGAGTCTCATCCAAGATCTGAATGTATATAAAACATTTTAAGACTTTTCAAGAGGTAAGTATAATGGACTCAGAATCAATATTCATTCTCATATAGCATAACCCACGTAACCCAGATTAAGATTACAATGTTACTTTTTTGTAGATCCCACCACCACAATAAAAAAAATAGAGAAAGCTCCTAGAGGTAAAACTAGAAACCAATATTCTAGATAATGATATGAAGTTTATTTCTTTTGGAGTCAAGCATGGCATATATGCATAGAAAACATAGATAAACAGGAAAAACCACTAACCTTCAAAATGACATAGGAATCACCCATAAAAAATTTCCCATAAGAAGACTTTGGCACAGGAACAGGACGAAAGTTTTCAATCCGCCACACTTCTAGTCCACTATATGTTGGTTAAGGAGAGTATCAGGTGCATTGATCAATTGAAAAAAAAAATGTATTTAACCTTGACTTCAGTAGCAGCAGCAATACAACAGGTCCCATGAGTTATCATAATAACAAAATATGCAATTTTACATGGAAACTAAAACTATGGAAAAAGAATTTTAGAACAGTAATTCATTGGCGAATATGATTTAAAAAAAGAAAAAGAAATTCTGTATATTCATCAAGGATACACTTTCTGTCCAGCTCCTTGGAAAGCTGCATCTAAATCTCTCATTGAAACAGCCATATTGATTTTGCACTTCAATTATTCCAATTTCCACAGCTTTGGCTTAAATACAGAAGCAAGATTACACTAAAAAGAAAAAAAGGCGCCATTAGTTAAGAAAAAGGAATGAAAAATGCAAGATATAATATACTATATGAAGCATATAAGCAGACAGTTCCGGGAAATAACTCTATAAAGACAGAATATGATACTCAGAAAATTCTGGTTAAGTTAGAAAATCATTGGACCTAATGCAAGTAAAACTGCTGACAAGTACCACACATGAGCGTACACCATGCCTACAGTAATCAAAGTCATTATCAAAACTTTTCCTCAGGATTTTCATCCTAGTTATGGAGCTTAATGTTGGCATAAAAAATCAAGAACACTCCTTGAACCCTTGATCATCCACTTACATGCACATTTAACCTGAATTTGTATTATCTCCCCACATTTATGCATCACTACAGAAAACTTCCCTGAAGAAAATAATTCCACCTGAAACCCTTCACTAAGTCTTCCAGAAACCTCTTAAACTTGTTGTTAAAAGGCATATCATCAGCAGAAGAGGTTATGTACCATATCACTCTGATGGAAAGTTCACTAAAAAAATTCCAGAATTGAGTATGTGAATTTTAGTTATTCCATTTCTTCATGGCCAACTTGTCATTTTACCATCAGAAGTTTCCATGAGAAATTGCCTACGATCTCTTTCAATCTCTCCTTTCCCAAGGTTTTATACCCTTGCAAACTTCACCTCCACAATTTGAATCTTCAGTTGTATTCACAACCTACATCCCAGGCTGAGAATTATGACTCACCAAAAATGTCATACAAATATGGGAAACTAGAATTATGAAATTGCACATACAATATCCTATATGCTGATATAAAGATTTTGTATGAACTCCAATAATTATCAATGTTCAGTCAGCATTACTTTCTTGCAAAAGCTCTTGGACTCAAATATCAGCAGATAGATGACACGAACACCTAAAAGAAACTACGAACTCAAGAACATCGTAATTTCGGCAACAAGGGTCCATGTGTTCTAAAAGCATTACCTTGCTAAATTTCTTAGACTCTAATATCAGCAGGACAGTTAATGCAATTGCCTAAAACAAACTATGAGCATGCATATTTTTGGCAATAAGATGCAGTACAACAAAGGAATTCAATGACAATGTGGAGTCAGAAATTAACCTCAAATAAATGCCAAGCCAATCAGCAACAACCCCCATTCATTTGTTCAGCCATCCCATTATACCTAAGCATTTATTCCCTATATACTAACTAGGGCCTTAAGTTAGTCGCATGGTGATGTGAAGATGAGAAACCAACACATGTTGATAAAGATGGAAAACTGATTAATAAATGACAAATTATACATACCATAAAGTATAAATGACAATTAGAAGCAAAGAATTTTATAGAAAAATAATAAAGTAATAGAAAATTATGCATAAGAATGAGAAAATGATAGTAGTAGCAACAGTAGTAATATTATAATAAGAATTAAGACCACATTGGAAATCCAATATTCCAAATTCAGACTATTTAACATCGGTATCTGAAATATCGAAATCCCATAACACTATGTGTCTTGAAAAGCAGAATGGTAGCATTCTGGAATTCACATAAAGAACACACAATCTGAGCTCGATCAAGCTGCCCAACACAACATTGCTTCCTTGAGCAAAATCACATAACAAAATCAAGCTAAAACAACCCAGATCAAACACAATTCATTACTAAAAGAGCTGTCTGAAAATCAGATCAAAAATCCAGACAGAACACAAACAAAACAAACTACGAGGAATAAACTTTACTAATTCCAATAACAATTCAACACCTTACCAAACAGTCCACTCATTATAACTTTATTGGATTTAGCAAAGAAGCAGAAATTAATTCAAATAAAATCCAGATGCTAAAAGACATAATTTTTTTTTTATAAAAAAAATACCTGGTTTATTGGAGATGGTAATCATCCAAAAAAGAAGGAACCCAGATCCAATCTATACACGAAAATTCCGATCAAAGAAACAAAAACCCAGGATTTTTTTAAAAATTTTTTGAAGCAGAAAATATTATTTTCCTTCAAGTAGCAAAGACACAGAAAAAGCTGGTACAGCAAAGAGAGAAGAAAAGAAAAGAAGGAAAAAGGAAGAAAGAGAGAAGAGGGTTGGAGGGAATGATGAGTGCCAGGCGTGCTTATCACTAACGGCAAAAAAAAAAAAAAAAAAAAAAAAAAGCACCCCACAAGAACAGAATCCACTGTTATTATTATTATTTTTTTTTTTTGTGTACAGATGATTCTAACTTTCTTTTTATATATTTACTTACCATTTATTGTTGTAATTGTAATATTACTGTTGCAAATTTAGGTGCTGTGCTAAAAAAATGGTTTTATTTTACCATCCATAGCTGGATGGATTTCTTCATTTTCTTGTTTGTTTTCTTTTTCTTTTTTTAGTGCTGCTGTTATTGTTGTTGGTTTGGGTTGTTGTTGTTTTAAGACATTTTCTTGCTGTTCTTTGTTCACTTTTTGACTGGTCTTTTTAAGGAATTTCTTTTCTTTTTGTTGTTTTTAATTAATTAATTAATTGAGAATTTAAAAGAATTCAACAACCATCATGATTGATTATTACTTCTTCTTAATCTTAGCTGTTTAACAATGGAAAAGATTAAAAATAAAGTGAATCCAACCGTAAAATTTTTTGCCTTTTCTTTTTTTTTTTTTTAATCTCTTCTCACCAGTAAAATTTATATGTTTCATAGTAAAACAAGATTAACAATAAATTAGAAAAATATTAAATGTTAATAAATAAATAAAGTTGATGTACCTTTTTTATGAATCCATCTTTCATCAATATTTTACAGGTAGAATTCGTTGTTGCTGTGGGTGCTGCTCTAATCAAGAAAGAATCTTCTGTATTATTATCTATCAGTAGAAACCAGATTGCAATTGGGTTTTTAATTTTTTTAATTATAATTTAGTAAATTATAAAATTAAATAAAATTATTGAAAAAAAAAATTGTAAAATGAGGAAAAGAAAAGGACCAAAGAATAGGTAATATGGTTTTTGTATGGTTGGTGATGGAGATACGAGGAGGGGCTGACCTCCGCTTTATGAGGAAAGGAATGTAGAAAGATAAAGAGACTGAGGGGCGCTCACCGCCCATTATTCATGCATTACCATTTCAAAAGCCAAAAAGGTGGGGCTTGTTGCTAGGGTACTTGCGTCTTCATTTGCATTTCCTTTCTTTCCTTCATTTATCTTCTTTTGGTAATTATACATGGACTCAATTATTTTATTTTAAATAATTTTTCTTTCAATTATTTTTGTATGTAATATTAAAATATTCTATTTTTAGTTTTTATTATATAATATTTTTAAATTATATATATAAGGATAAATCTAAACGGATAGAATCTATCTAAAACATTTCGGCTACAAATATTAAATGTTTTATAAATTGTAAGAAGGAATAAATTGATGGTAAAGTTTTTTTTGGAGGAAAAATTTATTTTTTTATTTCACATGATTTACACATAGAAGTGAGCTACAAAATTTTCAAAAACCAAACCGATTCGGTTTGATTTTGTTTCTTTAATATTTTAAATTTATGAAATGAACCAAACTGAAAAAGGCCTTGATGTATGATAATACTTTAATGATTTAAGTGAGCCCAAGTGAAATTGATCTAAAGGCGAGATACTTCCATGATACAACAGCCCTTTCCAAATCTATGTACTCCACAGTTGGCTTTCTAAAGAAATGACACATCAAGAATTTGCAAATCAGCACCCAAAGAAATTCAATATGTTCCTTCTTAGAAGGTGCACCAGATGCTTGCATCTTATGTTGAATCAATGAATGATACGAAGAATAGTAGTTGAGGCTGCTAAAAAATTTTGGCAATGCGTCATCATTTGAATCAATCAAACATGGTGCATCTGGACCAACTATTGGTAATCCCGTTAGCAGAAAACACATCTCGTGATGATTGAACAAAGACCAAAAGGGAAAACAAAAGAGTTAACACTAGGCACCTAAAAACGCATAGCTTCACAAAGCATATTGGTTTGAAATGGTGATTCAATTTCGCTCATTTCTATTAGTTGTTTTATCCCCATTTTATTCCACGTCTTTCATAATATGGATTCAACTTATCAATCCAATTAATCCACTCAACATGTGGCTTCTACCATGACTTCATGCTAGGTGTATCCACTGGTGATTTTAAATCGGCATCCAGTAATAACTCATCCTTAAAAGACAGTAGGTAATGTGTATCAAGTATATCATCTTCGATGCTTGCAAACCTAGTTTGATTTAAACTTGAAATTGGCTTAGTTCAATATTAGGTTTTCATTGAAAGATCTTTAATTCTTTGTAATTAAGGTTCTTAAGTATAGGTTATTTAAGAGTCTTGTTAGGAGTTGGAGTTTTTATCGTTTGATTCATTAAACGATCTATAGCAAAGACATCAAGATTGAATACGAGTTTGGTACAAGTTAACCACATTTGTATAAGGTTTTCTTGAGCTATTTCAATATCATATCATCTTCCTCAACTTGGACAGCAGGTTCACTTGCTTTGACAACTTCTTTAGTGACCTCTTTTCCTTTTGCTAACTCCTTTTTGGCAAGCTGATAAACTCTTCCACTTCTTGTCATATGATCCACCAACGGTTCCTCATCAGAGTCATACCATTTGTTAATCCCCATGACATGTGGTAAATTTAATAGCTGAACTATAGTTGTCCCATCCTCCTCATCAAATTCTTCTCCCTATCCAGTAGGTTTGATGTTCTCCAATCTGATAACAGCTGAAGGAGGAGTATGTACTTGACTTTGAAATCAAACTTCCTAGAGGGTTATCCCAACAGATCCTATACTTCTCTCTTTTTCTTTAGCTGTTCATCTTTATTATCAGACTCAGAAGGTCCCATAACATCCATGACTTCACCACTCTACGTGTTGCTATTTGGCTCAATCTCTTTTGCATCATCATATGAGGAGCATATGCAAAAGGAATGGACGGAATGGACACAAACTCATAAGTGGAAGGATATATCTCGTCATCACTTGAATCATAAACCAGGTCTAAGAAATCAGCTTCCAATATCACCAAGAGTTCTCTTTCTTCCCTTTTTTTCCTTCTCTTCCTCACTTTCTAGGATATCATGGATAGAATTCTCCACAAAGGCGTGTTGCGATAGTTGGGTAAAAGGTTGGTTTTAACATTGAGTTACTTTTTTGGATCTTTAATTTTACCAGAGTCTATCAAGTCTTGGATTCTATCTTTCAGGACATAACAGTTGTCAGTTGTGTGGCCGAGCATTTGGTGAAAGTGGCAACAAAGGTTAGCATTAATGTGAGCATGTAAGGGATTAGGTAAAGGTTTTGGTTCAAGAGGTTTAAAGAGTCCTCTTTGTTGAAGTCTTTGGAAGATTTTTTATAGGGGTAGGTTAAGGTTTGAATATCTCCGGTTCTTTAGAGCATTCACATTAGGCTTGTCTTGGTTAGGCGAGTGTTTTGGTTTTGACTTGACAGGTTTAGTTTTCGATAAGGAATTTTAGGTTACAAGGCTTCCTCATCTTCAATTCAGATACCGGTTTAGTGAAGAGCTTTGAAGGTAGGTAGAGACAAATAACATCTACCTACGAAAGTAAGGTAATTCTCCCTTAATCACCATCTCAATCTGCTCATCCTCGGGACGCCTATCTCTCATCAAAGCTGCTTTTCCTCTCCATCGAGCGATGTAATTAGAGAAATTTTCACCATTTTTTTGCTTTGTAGTCTCAAGATCATGCCTTGTAACATCTAGCTGAGTATTATACTTATATCGCTTAATGAACTATTGAGTAAGAAGCATCTAATCATTTTTTATCTCATCTTTTTAAGTCAAAGAAACATGCCCTTGGTCCTTCCTTAAGTGAAGTAAAGAAGAATTCATAATTTAAGATTTAGTGAGCTTAGTTGTCACACCTCGTTTCACATAGCCCAAGATGGACATTTAAACCAACCATCCAGCAAACCACTCAATTAAATCTGATTATATTATAATTATAACTACATTTGTTAATAAAATAAAAAACAAGATCTTGGAAAAGTTTGTCGTCATTCAAATAATGTATCTAGAAAATAAGAAGATATTATTATTATTATTTTTAAGTTTTATTAACTGCTAGCAATTAAATGAGTTAATCACTCAATAACAACCCACAACAAACCTAGCAACAACAGCCCCACAACAACCAAAATAATTGCTAGCAATTAAATGAGTTTTTAGTAATATGATGCGTTCACATAATATCGAAGATATTTTGCCCATGCCCCAACCCGCATTTTTTACCAAAGGAAGGAAATGAATAAGGGCTAACTTCTCCTACTCCGAGTTAACGGCCCGAGGCTAGCACTCAATGGCTTTCTCTAAGAGGGGCTACCCTCTTGAACCTCCGCCCAACCTATACAAGGTACTACTCGCTTTCTTTCAGCCACAAGTGGTGTTTTTTTTTTTTTGTTAGTTTGGTCGGCCTTTATGAATTTTCTCCCTTTGGTCGAAAATTCGGGCTGTTAACTCGAAGTAGGAGAAATCGGCCCTTATTCATTTCTTTCCTTTATATATATATATATATATATATATATATATATGTTAACTATAATATAAGTTAATTGAATATTATAAGAAATCACGTTTTTAAGCTCTAGTTATATTGGTATTTGTATACTGAAAATATGGTAGTAACATCATTAAAGCAATGTGAAACACATTTTTAAATAGTTACTTTACATAAAGTCTAGCCACCACTATTAGACTCCAGAATATAATCTTTTACAATACCTTTAGAAATAAAATTAAGAAATAAAATACAAAGCTTCTCTAACAAGGATGTTGGCCAACCTTACTTTCAACTCTATCTACACTCACTCAGCGTAGACCACCCTCTAATAAGCTTTGCTATTTGAAAAGTTTTAGAAAATGAAATAAAATGAGTACAGAAATACTCAATGAATAGATATTACAAGCAGAAAAAAATTTGGTTAAATCAACACGATAAACGTCCTAAATCAAAATACTAGAGTATTTAAAATCAAAGTATAATCCACTTGAAATATCTAGCCAAAATTTGCTTTCATACTTATACAAAATTTAAATGAGTAAAACGCATGCTTTTCAAACATCATTACAACTTTTATATGTATTAACCAACCATATAACAAACATCACAACTCGACTATAACATATAAGCCGTCACAACTCATTCTCTAGGCGCACTTGAAGGCTAACCCTTCGACTACATTAGTACGGAATGATCCTTCTCCCTTCACTGTCTTTCAATCAAGTGCCTTATTATTTGTTACATAATCTCAAATGTGCATATATCACCTCAGCATATTCACACATCTCATATAGGGTGGTAATACACAAAACAAATACCATTTCCATCAAATAACTAGTCAAAGCATTTCTAACATGTTTGTTGTTCAACAAAGTATTCAAAATCATAACACCTCTCATCATAATCCAAAGTAAGGAAAGCAAGTTGATCTCCAGTCACCAAGAAACTAAAATGATCTCAAATCAGGTTACCAAAACAAAACATATTGCAATAATACATTAAACTTGTAAACTTAAAATCATTCTAGTTTCAAAACTTGAAAATTAAACAAACAATTCCAGTAATAACAAGCTAGATTAAAATAATTCCAATATATTACATTAGGTTCATGAAACAACATCAAAAAGCTCATTTTATTGTTGATATAAAAAGATTTAAAGGGCTTGAACATCTACTAACCAAAATAGCTTATAAACACACACAACCTTCTTAATAAGTTTCCTAGTTCACACCGGCACCTTCTTTGCCTTTTCAGTACCTAACACATGTAATAGTGTCTATAAATCATCAATATAATAATATTGTATACTACGCTAATCATGCAGCCCCCAAATTATATGCAAAAATATGCAAATCAACTCAACTCTACAAATCAGGCTCATTCATCCTAAAAGGGCTATTTTTAGGGAAACTTTTGAAAAATTACTAAATCTTATAGAAAATGAATTTTGAGATTAACTTTTAAATAGAATTAGAACGATATGTCTACTACATTCTATAAAAATTTCACTTCATTTTGACAACTACAGAAAAAGTTATGAATGGCTGAACACAATTAGGTCTATTACTCTGATAATTTGAGCATTAAAAAGTATGGCTTAAAAAGGCCCTCATATAGGCCAAATCAGCCCTTACTCATAGCTAAAAAGTTATAGGGGACTCTTCAAAGTTTTCTTAAAATCAAACCAATATGAATTTGGAGTTTTTTAGCTCAATTTATGATCAAAACACTAAGACTGACAAACCAAGAAATTCAAGAATTTTGCAACTTGTAAACCGTAACTCAAATCAACCAAAAAATTAAAACTACTTACCAAATCAATCACCAAAGGTTTTTGGAATGAAGATTATAGCTTGAAAAATATTTTATATCTTTAAAATCTGCTTGAAAAATCATCACCAACAAGTAAGATATAAGAATTCTCTCTTCTCCTCTCTCTTCTTTTCTAAGAACAATTACTCCCTTTTCTTTTCCTTTCACATATGTGGCTGCACACCAACTACCATAACTTTAGGAAGATTCTAGAGCTTATTAGGATAATTATAATGTAAAATATCCCTTTTTTTCCCTTAATGAAAGGCTAGACTTCCTATAAACCCTAAAGCTTCAAATTATTCATTCTAGGACTACTATTTATTTCAATTAAGTCCATATCATCATAAACTATTTAACTCTCACTATTCATTTCATTTTTACTCCTAATCCTTTTATTCTCATAATTTCACTCATTTTGAGTGTCATTAGAATTTAAAAATTTCAGCTCCTTAACCCAGTACGAGTCATGGCTTAATTCGGTACACTAGCCTAACTGTTGAGAAATGAGACTTTTTCTAGATGAAAGAACTAATATTTCTATATTTAATATGTGCTAAATAATAATAAACAAAAATAGAAATTGTTTTTAAGTTTACGGTATACATTTATTACCTAAAATAAAGGTTATAAATTTGTTATCTTATTATAGCATATTATAATAGTATAAATATCATACGTATAATAATTGTAAATATATCAAATAAAAATTATATTTCTTTTAAATATAAGAATTCTCTTCTCCCATTTATTACTACTTCTCACCATCCCAAACTAGAATAAAATCTCTGGTTTCTAATAAGTGGTAACAGAGCTCTAGAAGATCTTAAGGGCCAAAACTATAATAAAAAATTTAAATATGGCTTCAACCTCCACATCATCTACTATCTTCTTAGCCACAGCTCCAACTTTCACGGGAGAAAACCATGATTATTGGGCTGTCAAAATGAGACTCTTTTTAAAGCAAATGATTTATGGGAGATTGTAGAAAATGGCCTTGAGTCAAGAAAAAAAAAGGAGAATTACACAAAAACTCAATTAAGGGTGCTAAAAGAGAATCAGATCAAGGATGCCAAAGCATTGGCTTACATCCATAATGCTCTTATTGACTCCATTTCACCAAGAATTATTAAAGTCTCAATAGCAAAAGAAGGATGGGCCATACTCTAGGAAGAGTTCCAAGGAACTGCACAAGTGAGACTCATCAAACTCAATAATTTAAGAAGAGAATTTAAGAATCTCAAGATGAAGGATGGTAAGAGTGTGAAAGATTACTCTTCCAAAGTCATGGAAGTAGTAAATCAAATGAAAATTTATGGTGATATTATTCTTGATCCAAGAGTAGTTCAAAAAGTGCTCGTCTTAATGAAAGATTTCAACGCAATTGTCTTAGTCATCGAAGAGTCCAGAGACTTAAGCAGCCTCAGTGTTACTGAGTTGTTTGGCTCCTTGCTAACACATGAGGCAAAATTTAAGAAGAGGGCAGAAGGCTCAACAGAAGGTGCCTTTCAAACAAGGCATCAAGCAAAGCCGTCAAAGCAAAAAGGCGGTAAAGGCAAAGACAAATATTTTGAGAAAGAAATAAAGAATGTTCGAGCATATAATGGCTCTATGGGAAATGCTTCTCATTAAGGAAATTGTCCTTCATGTGGCATTTGTAGTAAAACTAATCATCCAGAAAAGGATTGTTGGTTTAAAGGCAAGCCCCAAGCAGATTTTGTAAGAAGTTTGGCCATATCGAGAAAGATTGTAGAATAAAATATGGGCAACATAATAATCAAGAACAACATGTGAATTTCACAGAAAGTAATGATGAAAATCACTTATTCTATGCTCGTCAAAATGAAAGCTCGAGCAAAGGCAATAAGAGGTGGCTTATTAACAGTGGATGCACAAGTCATATAACCTATGATCGAGAAATCTTCATTGATCTTGACACTTCTGTGAAAATTCTTATTCAAATAGGAAATGGAGTAGTGGAATCCCAAGGCAAAGGGACTGTACAAATCGACAGTAAAAAAGGTGTTAAGCTTATAAAAGACGTTCTTTTGGTCCCCGAGCTCAATGAAAATTTGTTGAGTGTCCCTCAAATGATCAAGCATGGAAATTCTGTTAATTTTAAAGGTGATCATTATACCATATTTGATCCGGAAAAGAGAGAGATTGCTTATGTTAAAATGCAAAATAAGAGCTTTCCTCTGAAATGGAATAACTCTATTGAAAAGGCTAACAAAGCCCAAAGTGATGAGATATGGTTATGGCACAAGAGATATGGGCACTACAATGTAAGTGCTCTCAAACTTATCCACCAAAGAGATATCATTCGAGATCTTCCTTCAATTCATGATGTTGATAGTTTGTGTGAAGTCTGCCAACTTGGTAAGCAACACAAGAAGCCTTTTCTAACAGAAAGTACGTGGAGAGCAAAGGAGAAACTTGAACTTGTGCACACCGACATTTATGGACCCCAAAGGACTTTGTCCCTCAGTGAGTACAAATATTTCATATTATTCATTGATGATTTCACCCGAATGATATGGGTGTATTTCATGAAAGATAGATCGAATGTGTTCCATAATTCTAAAAAATTCAAAGCTCTTATGGAGACACAAAGTGACTATAAGCTGAAAAGAATTTGATCTGATATGTGAAAAGAGTACATTTCCTCTAAATTTGAAAAATTTTGTGACGATGCAGGTGTTGAACATCAACTCACAATTGGGTATATGCCTCAGTAGAATGGATTTTTTGAAAGAAAGAATAGAACCGTTATGGAAATGGCAAGATGCATGCTTGTAGAGAAGAAAATACCTAAGAAATTTTAGGCAGAAGCTATGTACACTGTTGTATACTTGTTAAACAGGCTTCCCACTAAGGCTGTGCAGCAGAAAACCTCATTTGAAGCTTGGAGTAGGTTAAACCAACAGCTAAACATCTTAGGGTATTTGGCTCAATTTGCTATGTGTTGACCATTTGCATGATCAAACTCGTAATTTTGATCTTTGACAATCAATTTAAGTTGCTAATAATTTTATTTAAGTGTGTATAAGTTAGGACTCTGTTGGAAGTTAAAATGAAGTATGAATATACTGGGCTGGTTCGACCTCTGAGATTCAAGAAGGCTTTTGACATCCTTAGAGCCCAGTAATGAGAAAGTTATCTT
>CATIWK010477782.1:0-12749 GCA_949634005.1 Mallotus japonicus
GCAGGGGGGGGGGAATTCGGACCAGATAAAAGTGCATGGGGTAAAATATTTCTTTAAATTAGGCTATTTTACAATAAATATTTGAAGAATAATATATTTTAATTAATAATTTTATTTGTATTATAAAATATAATTAATTTAAGATAAAATATAAAATTTTGTTATATTTTTATCTTAAATTAATTGTATTTTTTTATAACAATTAAAATTATAAAGAAAATATGTTAACTTATTTTCTTGTTCAAATATTTATTATAAAATAGTCTAACATAAAAAAAATTATTTTTTAAATTTTTTTCTAATTTAAATTTGATTTACTTGGATAATTTTTTTTACGTAAGGACTCAATATGAACCGAAATAAAAGTTCAGGGACTCAATGTGAACCGAAATAAAAGTTTAGGGACTCAATGTGCACAAATAAAAATTAAGAGGTAAATCTCAAAAACAATAAAAGTGCAGGGGGCAAAATAGACGTTATGCCTTTATTCTTTTCATCACATTTTTAGTTATTTATACCTAATACGAATATAAAAAAAATGAATATAGAAAAAAATAAAAAATCAACCATTTGAGTACGAGAAAAAATGACCGTAAAAGAATTAGATATAAGAAGCGTGATATCTATACATTTATATTGAATTACGGATAGAAATAGCACCCTTTCTAATTAGAATCAACTTTATCAATTTCATTTATTTGTCTAAATTGTAGTATTTATTTCGCTTAAGATTGAATCTCTTTACCTGGTGCTCTGCCTCTTTTTGTGACTAAGTTCTACAAATGTTTTTCTTTTACTTAATTTATTTTATTTTTTTAAGTACAATAATTTCCTTTATTATGTTTTTATCATCAATTTAAATACAAAAATTTTATAATTAAAATATGAATACATAATTGATATCGTTCAAAAAGAATATTATTTTAATTGAGATGTCATCTGATCAGAAAATATTTTTTAAAAACTGTCAAACTATAAATTACGATGAGACTAACACTTTATGATAAATAATTTTTGTTGCAATTAATATTTTATTTAAGAAAAAATGTACATGTGATAATTAAAACATAAATTGATGCAGTTTTTTGCACGAAGTGGTGACAATACCAGGAAAAAAATGGAGACTTGAGTGCAGTCATGTCTAAATTTGTTTGATATATAACAAAATTTCAAAGGATGTTCTCGGATGGACCCATTTTTGTAAAAAGAAAAAAGCAAAAAGGAAAGGTGGGTACAATACAAACAGAAGAAGTTATGGAAAATTGGAAGAGATAAATTAAAATACAAAAAATATATATAAAAAAAAATCATTGGTTGAATTAACCCGTATAGATTGTTATCATTTAAGACTTGTTTGGCTAAACTGTTGC
Source organism: Mallotus japonicus (assembly GCA_949634005.1). NCBI lineage: Eukaryota > Viridiplantae > Streptophyta > Magnoliopsida > Malpighiales > Euphorbiaceae > Mallotus > Mallotus japonicus. The sequence goes on from CATIWK010477782.1 coordinate 1,371, forward strand.
TGATAACTGATAGCTGTTGCTAATGGCTGATAGTTGATAGTTAGTGGCTAGTAGCTAATTGCTAATTGACACTGCGTGTTTGGTAAAATTATGATAACTATTACTGATAGTGTATTTAATTACAGATATAGACATTGATTAATTTATATACAAATAATCATATTTTATATTTATTTTTTAAATAATAAACTATATATTTATGTGTGTTTTATTAATATAAATGTTAACGATAATATATATGATATAAAAATAAATATTATTTATACTTATAATTATAAATATTGAAGGTAATTTTTATTTTTTATTAAAATTTTAGCACTAAATTTAGAATAAAGTATCAATATGTGTTGTTATTAGTATTAGAATTGATGAGTTTTGAATATTGTTATTAATATAATTTTTAATATTTTTATTTGTGTGGATATTTTTAATAATTTTATAATTAATTCTTTTATTAAGTTACGGTTAATTCATTAAAGTTAAAAAGGATAAAATAGTAAATTTATTTTTTAAATGGTAGCTATTAATAAAAAGCTTCAAATTGGAGCTAATTTGAAGTGGGGTTGTTTAATTAGTATTCTAACAGTTGCCAGCTAATAATTTTAAAAATTAACTGAAAACCATTACCTTAACTGTTGGGAAGTGAACAGCTAACAGCTCTTCCCAACAACTAAATTAAACGCCCCTAAATGGTACTTCCTTTGTTCCTAAATAATTGACGTTTTAAGTTACCAATGCATTTTAGCTACTTTTTTTTTCTATTTCACCCTTATTTAATATAGGATAATTAATTGAATAGATATCTATTTCTTTTGGGACTCTATATAAAACTAATAATTAGTTGAAGGAATTATTATAAGGGTAGTATAGTATTTTACACATATATTAATTACATTTCTTAATCTATGTGCATAAACCTTAAACGACAATTAAAAAGGAACAGAGGGAGTATTTTGAATTTGAAATGTAGTATATATAATCGTGTTAAATAATTATTAAGAAATTTCTATCATTTTTATAGTTTTATTTAAATTGAATTGAATTAATTAGAATGTGATGGAATTTAATTCAGTGATTTAATGAAATTTAATTTTAGCAAAATTTTGGAATTGATGTGGGCCGTTTAACCTCAAAGTATCAAAACACATACAGCTAAGCTAAGCTAGCTTCTTCATGATTGTACGTGGCCTGGGCATGCAACTTATCTTTTTAGCTCATTTCAGAGTTGATGCTTCAAATGAATTCAGCCTCACATTCACTTCTTTCTCCTACAACTATATATATATAATTTTATATTAATTATTTAATATTATTAAAAATTGAGTCATTAAATGAAATTTTTTTAATAATTCAATATCTGATCATCGGGAGTTAAAATTTCCTTTTAAATTTAAAAATTTATTTAAAAATTTTTAAATTAATTGACACATCGAATTTTCAATTTTATTTATTCACCTCTAATACTCAGCATCCAATCCGCATAAATAAACAATAAAAAGTAGAAATTGACGTTGATTATATGGAAGAGTCTTCATCAATTTTTTTTTTTCCTAAAGGCATTTTATTTTAAAAGATAATAATTTTTTTTCAATTATTTTCTTTACTCTTCATGTTAAAACTGTTGATGGAGGCCTATGAAGACAGTAACATGTGCTCTCACAAATATTCAAAATGATAAGATGAAAAGTTACTCCCTTTAGCTATCACCTCCAATAGTCTTCATCATTTAGATTTTAGATTTTAGATATTTAGAGTGTAGTGAATATATCATATGTGTTGTTCAAAAAAAATATATATATATATATCATATGTGACAAGGACATGCTAACACAGCTAAATTTTTTTGTCAAGATAAGCATATTTTTCATTTAGGGTCCACTTCACTTCCATTCTTCAAATAATTCCTTTACTTTTGCGATGTTCTTTTTTTTTTTTTTTTTTGAGAATGCGATGTTTATATACTTGCAATATTAAGTTTTGATACATGAATTGGTTTTAATATATTTACATTTATAGAGAATGATTTATTTATTTTAACGGCCAGTATTCTAAAATTACTAAATTTTAATTAATTCAGTTCGATTTGAATATGATCATAAGGATAGTAAATATCTTCTAGTAACTAATTTTATGCAATCGCATACATCACGATTTAAATTCATGATGTCGCTTTAATAAAAACAGTTTTTGTCAACTGATTTCAATGGTTGTTGGTTAAAATAGAAAATTATTTACTTTATACTCTTGTTCCCATTAATAGCACATCCAATTAATATGATAGCAAATAGTAATTTATTGTAAAGTGCAAGAAGTTCTTTCAATTTTAACCCTTTTTAAGAATCTAAGAGAATTATTTTTCCTAGAAAAATCATATTATATATAGCATAGCAATTAAATTAATAACTTAATGTTCATTTAAATGTTTTGATTTTTTTAAAAAAAAAATTAATGTGCTAATTTAGTAGAAGCCGTGGATAATTTCACAATTGAGCATCCGAATTCAATTCTCACCGATTCTTTTAGGATATGAAAAAATAGAAAAAAATAAAGTTAATTTACAAGAAAATTATGAATTATATATTCTCTCAACTATTCCATCTTTGGAAATAAATGAAAAAAAGAAAAAGAATACTTTAGATTACTCAATAAATATATCCACCTCTAAATAAGTCAAAAGAGTATCCTTTGCCTTTTGGTTTGTGTCTTTAAAATTAATGAATCATTTTCCCTATGTGGGTGTCTCTATTTTCATTTGTCTATTTTTGTATTTATTCTTTACCCACTAAATATACATACTAACATAACATGATACTTCCTAATAAAATTAACCTTAGTACGAGTTAAGGTAAAAAATCTTATCTTTTTTTTATTACTGTAATCTATCAACTTATAACATAATAACTCATTTTTATCTTCTAGATCCTCCGCTGTACTCATAAAAATTTGGCTGTTAGACCAAAGCAACACTGGCGATAAAATATGAATTTAAATAAGAATTGACATACTTGAAAATTTGATAGGAAACCTTGTTGACATTGTAACCACTAATATAACACAATGGTCATTATAGTTTTGGGGTCATTGAAAATGAAGTATCTATCACTTACCTAGTAATGGAGTGCATAGAATATGACAATCTAAAAGCATATTATATAAAGTCCCTTATTGTATTGAAAAGAAGGCATATCTATATATATATCTACAAGAAGAAACCTATACCAAGGATTGGCTCAACAAATCTATTACAAAATCATGCAGGAAAATGATATAATGTACACATTAGTTTTGCTCTATTAAATATTTATGAGGACCATCTATCTCTCTCTCTCTCTCTATATATATATATGCGTGGGTGTGAATAAAAGCTAAGTTATTTTCTTTGGAAAAAAAAAAAGAAATATTCCAATATTTTTTAAAAGAATTATGCTCTCATTATGAGATGCACTCCAAGTGATATGAATTAATTAAAATTTTAATGAATATGTTTTCAAATCATTTATCTAAAAAATTGCCTGAAAATTATCCACGTATTAGAGACAAAGCAAGGATGATGGAGCTTAAGAGGATACTGCACTTCTGCCTACATAAAATACCATCCATGATCCATACCTTCTAATGCCTATTGCAGGCCCTTGGCCATAGATGGCCTCATACATTACTCTTCTTGAACTCTAATAGTTTTTTCTTAAAAAAACTGGCTTACATCCTTATGTTACATGATTCAATATTTTTGTTATTTTGGTATTTATTTTTGTCAAAAAATTGGAGGTTATATGACTTAAGTATCGATAAATTGATGACAGTATAATTCGAACACTACATCTTAGAATGCTCTTGAAGATGAGTTACCGTTTGACTACTCTCTCACTGACTTTAATATTTACTTTATTAGTTCTATGGAACCTTCACTTTTCTCCATTTTTATCAGTTTGAATCAGACATGAAGTAGTGTCTGGCATATTGTAGCTGCATTTTTAATAATCCAACCATTTTACACATCACAAATAATAAAATGGGTCAGATATAGAATATTCGAAATTAGAAAATTAAAATACTATGTCTAATTGCGATGTGTGAAATATACTAAAATATTGTACACTTTATCAATAAAATGATATTATCTAACAAACTTAGATGGAAAAAATTTTCTAATAATAAAAACATGTTTGAATGCATGAACTTCCATGTCCTAAATGCTATTTTTCAATTCTAGCACAACTATACTTTGATGGCTTTCACTAGACACCAAAGTCATAGGTTTACCACCCATGTTTCAATTGTATATTTAGAAACTATTTTCTTATATCTTGCCCCATTAACAAATATTCAAACACAATCGACAATAGTTGAGATCAGCTGCTAAAAACTGTTTTGCTTAAATAATGTTTCTATTTGAGTTGTGGTATGTACAATCATGCTAAATTAGTTGTTGAAAAACATTTATTGCTCTTATGTATCACAATTGAGCTGAATTGATTAAATTTCAATAAATTTTTAACACCAAGAATTTAAACACAAATGACTAACTTTGGGGACAAATGTTGATTTTTTATTTATTTGTGTGTTTGACTGCAACTGCATGCCCAGGATGCTATTGCAATGACTTGGGCCCGTGCATGATAAATTGTTGCTTATTAATGTTCGCAAGTTATCCATATTTAATAACATCCATAGGCTGTAACCCATCTTGTAAAAACCTGTTGAAGAAAATTTTTAATGATGGGCCTGAACTTTCAGTCTTTTCAAACATTTTATCAAAAATTAACAGAACTTTTTTTGGACAGGAAAAATCAACAGAATTCAACGTATATTTTAGGTTTTAAAATATTAATAGTGGGAATTGATTTTGATGGGATTGCAACAACATTCCCAATTTAAGTTAGACAATAAGAAGCAACTGGTATTGAAGTGAATATATAATTTTGGAATAAGGGGGAATTGTGCGAATTTTCTTTTTTATTACTTTCCCTCATATTTTTAGCGTCAAATAAGTTTGAAAGTTACCAATATCTACTTGTTAAAGTGACAATAAATTTGAATTTTTTTAATTTAAATTTTGTATTTGAGTTTTGTCTACAAAAAAATAAATATTGAGGGAGTTCTGTCTCTTTATAGTTCTCTCAATTCTTATAACTACCAAATACCAGAGTATCCTATATATATAGATTTGAAAATTAGGAATGAGTAATGACAAATAAATAAGGGTTTAGAGGGTAATCCATCCAATACAAAGACAATGTATTAAAAGTATAGTGTATGAATATATAACTATCAAAAGAACCAATAAATTCTTTAATGGTTAAAATCTTATGTTCAATTTTAATAGTACTTTAGGTTGGCCTTTTGTCTTTTTTCTTTTGGTATCAAGAACAATTTTTTGCATTTGAAGCAAATGTATATAGATAATATTTCTTTTTTGTCCATTAATGACCTTTTTTTTTTCCTTTAATGGAGTCCAATCAGACTAGTAGGTATCATCCTTTCTTCTGTCATACCCTAATCCATTTAATATTTGATAAATGAGATGAAAACGAATGTTGGTTCATGAATTTTTTTTTTTTTTCCTTTTTACAATCAAACAAAGGAAAATTTTATGGCTTTTGATGGACTTTTTTGTTTTTTTTAAAGCTAACATGTTTAGCTTTCTACAACTAAATAACCCCCCATTTTTGCCTTCCATTATATAATAAAACACATCCAAAATGGCAAAATCAAATATGAAACCATGAATTCTTATTTCATACAAAACTCAATTGATCAATTTCTTTTGAAAGTAACATACTAAAGAAAATTTTAAGAGGGGCTTAAATGGTAATTCATCGTTCGAACTTAGAGTCTTCAGGTAAGTTCCCCCATCAATTTTTTTTTATCCAATTTAATCAATTAACCAAAATCCTTACAAATTTAGAGGTTAAGGCTCCATTGGTTTTGTTTTTGCAAATATCATATTTTCTCAGAGAAAATATGATATTTGGCTACAATATTAGAGGACAATAAATGAAAAGAGAAAACATTATAAAATAATAAAGAATGTAATAAATGAAGAGAGAGACATTAAAAAATAAAAAAGAATGTAATAAATAAGAAGAGAATGTAATGAGAAATCATTTTTCCTTATTTTAAAGTTATTTTTCATTAACTAACTATTTATTTTCCTTTAACTTATTTTTTTTGGTAATTCAAATATTGAAAAATAAGAGAAAATATTTTTTGGAGTCTAAATTGTTATTTTTTTTTTAATGATAATATGAAACCTAAAAAATCATTAAAAAAAAAAAAAACAGAACACAAAACAACACAACAAATCCAACTCCAAATCAAAAAGAAATTGCACTTGCACTCCCCGTAATAATAATGCCCCCAAACCCAACCCATTTGCTACGAAATTGCATTCACATTTCCTTGTCTTCACCGTACCTTTTTGCCACGCCACACTCTCTCCGAGTGAATTGGCAACAACTAACCCAATCAAATTGAAAACCATCGACACCAACCACCACACCACCAACACCACATACGCCAATATATACGGCACATGTAGCTGCATCCATATTCCATCTACGCCATCCATCTTGTATCATCATCATCACCGCCATCATCATCATCATCATTCAACCGCCTCACCTTTTAACGCTTCAACTTCCCTGCCTATAAATAAACACCCACATTCTCATCCTCGCTCCTCTCTCACTCTCTGTTATCAGCAAATTAGCAACAGTTTTCTCTTATAAATCTCTCTGTTTTTTTTCCTTTTCTTAAGTTGATAACAATGGGCAAGGTTAGTTTTCTTCTCTGTTTAATGGGTTTTGTTTGTTTCTTTTATTTTTGTTCGTTTTCGTTAATGGGTTTTGTTCTGTGTTGCAGAAGAAGAACAAGAACAAACATAACCATGACCATGAACATGTCAAAGAAGAAGTAGAAAAGAAAGAGGAAACGCAGAAGAAAGAAGGTGGAGAAGGAGGAGGAGACAAGAAGAAAGAAGAAAACAAGAATCCTAACAATGTAGTTCTCAAAATAGAAATGCACTGTGAAGGTTGCTCTTCAAGAATCGTGAAAATCGCTCGAAGTCTTGAAGGTAACACACATAGAAATAGAATAAAACGTCAATTGAGTTAAATCTTCAAAACCCACTACTTTATGGCTCTTCTGATTGATGGGTTTTGTTCAAATTCACATTTTTAAGTTGAATTCATTTCTGGGTTTGTTCCATTTTCAGGTGTGGAGAGTGTGAAAGCAGAACCAGAATCAAACAAATTAACAGTAACAGGAAAAGTGGATCCTATTCAGATTCGAGATACTCTTCACCTTAAAACCAAGAAAAAGGTTGAACTCATCTCTCCTCAACCCAAGAAACAAGACTCTAACAACACCAAAGACAACAACAACAACAACAACAACAAACCCAACAACACCACCACCAAACCAGACAACGCCGATAACAAGAAACCAAAGGAGGTACATAATAAAAAAAAATATATATATATATAATCTTGCATTGTTTATCACTCCTTTCACTTTCAAATCACACTTCGGTCAAATTGCATGCTACCAAAATCTTGTATTAATGCTTAAACTAATGTTACAGCCACCGGTGACGACGGCTGTAATCAAGGTGGCGTTTCACTGCCAGGGCTGCATTGACAAGATTCAGAAGATTGTTTCCAAGGCCAAAGGTGATTTTTTTTATTATTATTTATTTATTAATTATTATTATTTTCCATTTCCGTTTTGGTTTTTAACGGCGTTAAGTTTATGGGTGTGTTGTGTCATGTGTGTTTAATTTTCCAGGTGTGCAGGACAGAGCTCTTGATAAGGAGAAGGAGACTGTAACGGTCAAAGGAACAATGGACGTTAAGGCGTTGACTGAAGCTCTGAAGGATAGACTTAAAAGGCCTGCTGAGATTGTTCCACCTAAGAAAGAGAAAGATGGTGAGAAGGACGGCGGCGGTGATAAGAAAAAAAAGGGTGGTGGTGGTGCTGCTGCTAGCGGTGAAGGGCAGGATGGAAGTGGTGATATGGGTGCTAAGATGGAGGGGAATAGAATGGAGTACATGATGCAACCTGGATTCGGGTATGGACCTGGGCCTGGATATGGATATGTGGGTCAACCCTTTTATGGAAATGGATATACGGGTCAACCTGTGCCTGTGCCTGTGCCTGTGTATGGTAATGGGTATATGGGTATGGCTCAGCCGGTGGTGCCTGCCTATGAATACGGGTACGGGTATGGACACGGGCATGTTCAGGGTTATCCAGTGCACATGAAGTTCAATGATGAGAACCCGAATTCATGCTCTGTTATGTGAGAGATGAGGTTTGATTAGTAGCTTAATTACTTAATTAGATGGTGAATTAAGAAGTGTAAATAATGGGAAAAACAGAGATTAATGACAATGAAATTTTTGGGGGCTTTTTTGGGTTATGATATGATATGATATGACATAAATATCAATTATCATATTTTTTTTTTACTTGCAATGTTTATGACATTTGGATGTTGATTAATGAAATATTAATTAATTAATTAATTAGCTTTAATTATTATTATTATTATTAGTTAATTTATGACTTAAGGAATTGGATGTGGTCTGTGCCCTGTGGGTTGGTTTGTGCTCTTATTGAAAATAGTTTTAATTTTATATTTATTTTTTTCTGTTATTTTTGTGGTATGATATAAATATTTAATGTGTGGTAAAAAAATTGAAACATTTAGATAAAGAAAAGTAAAATTCAAACCTTATTATTATTATTTTTTTTTTCCGGTCTAGGGGAGGGGTTCTCTTTCACATGCCATAGCGAACAGACTATTCTCTTTATTCTTTTCTTATTTTAAAAAATTAACCACTTCAATTATGTTAAAAATTAGCTAAAAAAATTGTATAATGTAACCACCCATTAAATCAGGATGTTGACATTCTTGACGGCATACACATATATTGAATGCATCCATTATCTGGAAGATTCTCACTATAGTCACTAGAACAAAAAAAAAAAAAAAAAAAAATCTAATCCAGTCTAACATGCGGCAGAAGAGTTATTCATTTAACATTTAAAAAAAAAAAAAAAGTTATTCATTTAACTTGGTTTTTTTGGGTTATTACTAATTACAGGGAATTTTATCTACTTTTGGGACTCAATGAAATAATGCAATCTATTGCTCTTGTACATGCTATAAACATTTATCTGATGAGAATGTACACTTTGTTTGTGCAAGCAAATAGAATTTGGTATATTTTTTTAGTTTGTTCTTCCAATTTAAATAAACATCTTATTTGTACAAATCTCAAATTTGAGTATTATATATAGAGAAAATAAGTGTTAAGAAAGTTTTATCCCTTTATCTATTCAGTTCAAACTTCAAAATAATTAGAGATCTTGTGGCTACTGATTACCGAAAGTATCAAATAAAAAAAATAAACAAATAAATTAGTCATTCAAATATCGAATATATTAACACTTTATAACATTATTCGAGGTGTTTATATTTTTGTAAATTAAAACTCAACTGTTGAAATATATGGATTAGATAAAAGTGTTTATAAGTGATGTTTTTAGAATATTTATATATCAAAACTTGCTAAATTTAAAAAACTATGGATATATTAAGTTATGAATGTTATGAACTGACATTTTCTTATTCATTCATACGAAAATGAAAAAATATATTTGAAGATTAAATCATTAAGGCATGATAATTAATGATTGATACACAAAATTTTTTGTTTCCAACTTGCATTGTAGGGAAGTACACTAGCAAATTGGCATAGCAATAGCAGAAAAAATGTTCTTCACCTTCATGATTTGAATTGAACATTATTTTATTTTCTTTTCATTGTATGTTGTAGCCAGCCATCTCAACCACCAAATGTTCGCATGAACTTTTGCCACCAAATAATTATGTGCAGAGCATAGCAGGGCAGTGCAGAGCCATCTCTTGGCTCTCTCCGAATCCCAGTGGCTCAAATAAATCCAAACAAAGCCACAATATGCTAAATGAGTGTGTTTATAACTAAGGCAGACTCCTAGCCATGTCCTGTCTCTTGCAAAGGTAGTATATAACCTGTGCCATTGAGTGACCTCTTGGGTCCCTCTTTACAATATATATTTTTTTGGTCAGACCTCTTTACAATAGTTGTAGTCATGGGTTTTGTCACTTACCAATTATTTGGCAAAATCATACTATGAACCTGTGAAACTCACTCCCACCCTATTCCTTGTATGGGGTGTCCTTCTTAGTTGTCCTCATAACCTTCTGAAGATGATTCTTGCACTACAGTTGCTATATATGATATAGGCCAATAGTACATTTTATAGGAGCCTAACTTTAGTAGTGTATTTCTCTGTGTATCGTATTGTTTTTTCTTTTTACTATTCACTAAGAGTCAATCGGGGATTTCGACTGATCTAATTTGATTCGAATAGTGCTAAAAGCGTAATAAAAGTCTTTTAATAACTAATTTAATGTGACTGTATATATTATAATTTAAACTAAAAATACGAAAATAGATATGCCAATTGATCTTAACGACTGTTTATTAATTGACTGTTTTGATCATAAGAGAATAATGTAAATATTAACAAATTAGAATCATTCCTTTTTATTTCATTATCATACATGTGATTGCACCAAATTGCTGCTGTCCTTTAGAGCTAGTTGTCCTTTTGTTTTGGGCTGAAGAAGATAAAGAAGAAAAAGAGAGCAAAATGTTAAAAGGCATTTTCCTGGAACTGAGGTGGCCACTGGCCAGCGGGTGGTGGAGCCATAGTGTGAAGTTTTGAAGCTTTCATCAACCCGTAAGGACAATTGTATAGGACAGTATCCTACACCCACCTTTTACCCTTTCTTCATTTGATATCAAAATCATCAAAACTACCCTATTAAACACTTGTAATTTTTATGTTCAAAAAAAAAAAAACACTTATAATTTTGGTCAAAAAAAAAAAATCACTTGTAATTTACACTTTACTGCAGTAATAATTCCCCTAAATTTTTCATATCACGATGATGAGTGACCCTTTAGTTTCTTTGTATGTTACATAGTACAGTACTAGAGATAGGTGTCATCATTTGAGTGCTATAATTCTCCCACTATCACTTATTACTTTACTGCCATGTGGTCCTGTAGAGACTCTTAGAGAGTGTTTATGATATATTTTACAAGACATGATAAAAGATGAACCCATTGTTGGGATTAATAAATAAGCGGCCTGAACTATCACAAATTTGACACTTTGACACCTGAACTTTAATTTTTGCCAGTTTAACATCTGAACTTGTTTATAACCTCACTTATAAACACCTAACTGCATATGTGGCAAAACGCGTGTTTTCATGTGTTTTGGAGCGCGTCAAAGACAAAGAATTGTGCCAACGTGGGA
>CATIWK010477784.1:0-15084 GCA_949634005.1 Mallotus japonicus
AAAACTTTGCAATTGAGTCCTTAAACGTACTTTAGAAACACAATCAAGCCTCTTTGAGATTCTGAACTCAAACATCCCAAGACTAATTTTTGATTTTCTCATCATCGGAGTTCTCTGTCGCATCCATGCTCGGTTATCCCGAAATTAGGTGTCTACACATCCACCAACTTATCTATTGAGGGCCAAGGAAAGCAGTCTTTAGGGCACGCTTTATTAAGGTCTGTGAAATCAACACATAGCCTCCATTTCCCATTGGCCTTTTTAACCAACACTACATTGGCTAACCAAGTGGGATAATCAACCTCGCTCACAAATCATGCTTCAATCAACTTGTCTACCTCTTTGTCAATCGCGTCTTGCTTGTGTGGAGGAAAGAAGCGCTTTTCTGATTTATTGGTTCAATACTAGGGTTAGCATTGAGTTTATGAGTCATCACACTTGGATCGATACCGGGCATTTCTGAGGGCCTGAAAGCAAAATCAGCTTGGTGACACTGGTGGAATTTCCTGACTAGAGACTTCTGCTCCTATGACAGCTGGCTATTCACATAAGTGCATTTTTCTAGGCTTTCGGGGCATATGATCATTGATTCCAGCTCCCCAATAGGTTCAGTTCGCTGGTTGGGTATTCCGCTTCCCATTTGTATTTGTTCCGCCATTAACACTTCATCTTCTAGAGGTGGACTGAGAGAGATCGAATGACAATATTTCGCCTCAAACTGCCTTCCCCTGACAGTAATTGGTCCATCATCTGATGGCATCTTCATGCATAAATATCGGATACAGGTGATAGCACATAATTCATAGAGAATTGGCCTACCAATTATGGCGTTAGATGCAGTCGACACCTCCGCTACTATAAACTTAGCCATCATCGTTCTTCCTCTCACTACTTCTCCTTTTAAATTTGTCTCTCCCAGTGTTATAGGAAGGGTAATTTTACCTTTGACCTCTACAGGGAAATCTCCTAAGCCTCTCAGTCGGGAATATACTGGGAGCAGGCAATCTTCTTTGATTCCCATCTTCTTAAAGACATGATAGGGTAGTAAATTCACGGAGCTTCCGTCATCCACTAAGACTCTCTCCACTCTGAAATTGTTGATCACAACCATAACTACCATAGCATCTGCATGAGGCGTCACCACTCTAATTCTATCCTCAGGACCAAAGGTTATGAGGCAGGTCCTAAGAGGACTTCCTCTCTCATTCTGCTCTTCTTTTTGCTGGATCTCCTTTTTCCTTTCCCAGAATCATCTCCAGCTATCCAATGAATAATCCCACCGGTCCCGGTATTGGGAGGAATCATCGGTTGCTTATCTTTATGAATTTTAGAAGCGGTTGCCTCCTCGAAGGATTTGATCATCCTGTCCTCTCTCCTTACAAAATTTATCAGGTGTCCTTCTTTGAGGAGTCTCTCTATCTCGAACATTAGTTGATGACACTCGTTTGTACTATGCTTAATTGCCTTATGGAAATGGCAATATTTCCTCTGATCCCGATGTTTAGGGTTCGAGAGCATTTCTTTAGGCCACCTCACATATTCCTTATCTCTGATTGCCATTAAGACCTTATGGCGAGAGGTACTAAGTGGATTCATTCCATCTTCACTGGGAGGAGTAAAAAGTCTCCTGATATTTCTCTGCACAGGTCTCAGACTCTGGAGATTCAGGTTTCTTCTGGCTTTCTTTGTAGGAGAGGGATCTTCGAATTCCTCTTTCCGTTTAGGTGCAAACCGGCTGGTTCGAAAAGCATCATCTTATTTGATATATTTCTTTGCCCTATCCATCAATGCCGTGAGGTCTGTCAGGGCATTCTTTGTGAGTGAGTTGAAGAAAGGTGGATTATTAGTGCCTTTTATAATTGCCTCGATTGCTCTGGAATGATCTAGATTGGGAATCTTTATGGCTTCCATATTGAATTGAGCAACATACTCTCTCAGGCTTTCTCCCTTATTCTGCATAATGGTTTCAAGATACGAGGTTTCCCTCCGTGCAGGAATACTAGAGACAAATCTGCTGATAAACTGCTTGCTAAAATTAGAGAAAGAGTGTATACTGGTAGGGGGTAAATTATTGAACCAAGACTGGGCAGCATCGACAAAAGTTGTAGGGAATATCTTGCACAAAATAGCGCTTGAGTGGGTATAAAACTCTACAATTGTCTTGAACTTAAGGATATGATCCTTAGGGCTCGTTGTACCATCATAGGAAGGCAGTGTAGGGAGTTTAAACTTGCTGGGAATTGGCTCTTTCTAAATATCCTCGGAGAAGGGTGAGTGAGTGCTGATTACTTGACTGAGCAGTTTGCTTTTTTTTTTGCTTTCTTTTCTCTCCATTCTAGGAATTCTTTAAGGTCATCCTCCAATCCACTATGACGAGATGATGAGTGGGGGACAGTCTTCCTCCTCTCACTACGCTCCTCAGAGGCACCCTCATAGGACTCTGAATCCCTTTTTCCCTTATAGCTCCCAGGTAGTCTCCGCTCACGGGACTGGGTACGCCTTTCTTTCCTTATCTCAACATCGAAATCTTCCACGCTTTCCCATCTTTAATCTCATTCTACTCTTCTGGATTCCCCAGAGTAACGTTCTTTAGAGCTCACTCTCAGGTGATGTCTACTACGCTCCAGGAGTGACTGAGAGCCTCGAAATGTTTTTGAGAGCGTTTCATCTGTTTCTCCCTCTCCTCCTATGATAAACCTTCTTCTTGTAATGTTTGGAGTCTTGACGTAGGGTTCAATCGCTTTAGCCATGTCTTTTTTTTATTCACTTTGCACCTTTGTCAAGTAGTCTACTTTCTTCATTAAGTCATTGAGGAAATTAGTTGATACTTCCACGGTTCCAGGGTTCTAGAGTTAGATCCTGCTGCTCTCTTTCCACCCCTATTACCCTCTCCACCAACTCCTTCCCTCTCAAGAGTATTTGATCACGTCATCGTAAAGAAATGTCAGTTCTCGAAGCGAGTTCTTGACCTTCGCTTACATCTCCAGCCGAGACAACTACTGCTTCAAATCCTCCGTGCACTTTTATATTTCTATTACCCTTATAACTCCGTAGTTGATAGATAAAACTTCAAAATAAATAATTTTCTAACAAGAGCTACCCATTTCCCACAAACGGCGCCATTTAATGGTGGGTACTTCAGACCTCCAGTTCCAGCTCGGCACTTGGACCCCTGCACTTAGTCAACAAACAATGGTCAAAAGGGTTTTGGAACCTCTGACGGTCAAATGAGAGAGGTTTCTTATAAGGATTATCTAATTCAAGGTGAAGTAGACTTTAGAAGATAAAGAAATAAGAGAAGAAAAAAGGAAAGAAAGAGAAGAAATAATGGGAAATGGTAGCTCTGTCTGGTTCAGTAGCAAGAAGGAGAGAAGAAGCATTCGAAAGGAAGAAGAAGAAGTAAAAAAGAATAATACCCATTTTTCTCTATTTGGTCCCTTTTTATTTACATGAAGTTGGTAGAAGAGTGTGATGTGATTGGTCAAGGGTTCTGACGCTATAGCAAAATATAGGGGCACGTGATGCTGCTTTTCAGGAACAGTGACTGCATCTGCAAAAATAAAGTAGGTGAACATGAATTTAATGCACGTCAGAATGGTGCTATATTTGACTCTCAGGAGATACGATTATCCTGAGAGTCACTGGAGATGCCTTAGAGGCTCAGGGGTCTTCTTCAACACAGTAGAGTCCTAATTGGCGGGTCAACAAGTCAAAAGATAGCTGATGTGTCAAGAGAGAGAGCCTTTGTACACGTGTCTCTTTATCATTGGGTGGATATTTTAATGTATCATCAGACCTTAACACTGTTGTAGACAGCATGGAAGTTACCCACACGGTGATACTTAGATAAAAAACTTAAAGAGATAAAGAGAGAGAAGTGTGTTTTGAAAAATTTAAAGAAATAAAGAGAGTGGGTTTTAGTATTATTTTTTAAGTGTGCTTGGTAGAGATAAATTCCATAAAATTTTATGGAAGTTATCTACAAATTTAAATTATATGTATTTGATTTAAATAAACATTAAGTATCATTTGAAATTTCAAATTTATAAATTTATGGAATTGATTATAATTATATCAAATTCTAACAAATTAAAATGGTTGAAATTTTCAAATAAATTCAACGACTTTCAAATCTATATTTTTAAATAATTAAAATATCCCTCATCTTTATTTATTTATTTTTAACCAAATACAATGGAAGGAAAGAGGATGAGACTCGAACTCGGACCCCTCAAACATAATTGGAGTTATTTAGCAATCTAGGTTATGATTCACCGGCCGTTATTTTAATTTCATATTCTCTTCAAGTTCAAAAGAAAAAATGAAACATATTTAGCTTGAAAGATGTTAATTATAATTTGGCCAATGGATGCCAATTTGAAACTTAAGGTTCTGCAGATTGATTGCATGCAGTATCTCAAATCTACAAAATTTACAATTTACACATACAGCTACAAAATTTTGCCACGAACAAAAAGATTGTGGCCAAATATAATTTATAGCTATACAAATTACAATTCTATAGCTAATTGTATTTATTAGCCACATGTATCAAAAGTTATATAGCTAAAAGATTTACTGTATATTTAGCCACGGGTAATTGGCTATAAAAATTTAGGTCATAGCTAATAATATCAATTAGCTATAAACATGAATTATTTTATAGTTAAAATTAAAATTTTAGCCACAATATTTGATATCGTCACTAATAGATAATGTTAGCTACAAGCTAAATAGATTGGTGGCTAATATACATTATTAGCCGCAACAATAATATATAGCTAATTTTATAAAATTTTAGCTACAAAATTAAATTGTGGTTAATTAACAAAATACAAATGTTTTCACTAAAATGTTTCAAATCCCACATTGAAAAAAAAATTAAAAAGTTTTCCTTTCTATTATAAATAGAAATCATTAGTTTTCTTTCTATCAATTAAAGAATTCATTAGTTATCTTTTATATAAAAAAAAAATTTAAAAGATAATATTACTATTAAATAGCATCATTTAAAATAAAACTAAAATTTAATTTTTAAAATGAAAAAAGATGTAATATTGTTTTATTAGCTCCATATATATATTTGTTTCTACATAAATATTTTATTTGCTACAGAATATTACTTTTGTGGCTAATAATTGAAATTTTTTGCTACACAATTTTTATTTATGTAGCAATTAATTTTAATACCTTTTTACAAATTAGCTTTATTATCATAAGTTATGTAGCTAAAAATATGAAAAATAGCTGCAAGACACTTAAATTCCATAACTAACTTTTAGCTGCGCCATTTCTTACTACAGCAAGCTACGAAATTTATTTTTGTAACTAAAACATTTAGCTACAGAATTTAATAGATTTAGCCACAAATTATTCTGAAGTTGTAGGTAAAAATTGTTGTAGTGTTAATTGACTGCCATTAAGTGATTTGAACTACAATAACAAATATTATAGGGAATAGAATAAAAATAATAAAGAAAAGAAATCATATGTACCCAAAAAAATTTATAGGTACATAATTATAATTACTGTTTTCGGTTCACCAACTGATAGGTTCCCATAAATCTTGATTAATTTATTATTTCTAGGTTTTTTACTATTAATATATATTATTTATTGTTTTTACTTAGCCTTTTGATTTTTTAAGCACCAATGTTTTGCCGATATATATTTTTCTTCTTTACTTAATGTCCTATTACTTTACAAAAAAAAATTTAACTTTCCCTTGGTTACTTAAAGAAATAAATAAAAAAGTTAAAAAATACTTTTAACTTGTATATTATAGACATCTAGAGATAGATTACATTAGCTGCACATTTTAACATTTACATATTCAGACAGAATGAAATACAATATAAAAATTGTGCTATTTTTTTTTTTAGGATGTGAGTTTCATTCTTTCTCAATTTGAGTCTTCTTGATCACAAAAACTACTAGTAATCATGGGAATTTAATTTATGAATTTCCTTCCCACCAATCTGACTGTTGAACAATTGATCAATAATATGTTTTCATTTCATTTATGTGATTAGATAACATTTTGAGTTTCATGATCTTGCATGTATGTATATATATGTTATCATTTCTGTGATTATATATCTATTAATTTCTCATATATATGATCTAAATTAATTTTGCAAGATGTTAATGTTCATTTTGACTTGTTAATTCAAAGTTGGAATTATGCCTCCACTTGAGTTTGACTTATAAAAATGATCCGAAATACTCCACTCTTTAATTATTTTTTTCAGGTTTGTTTTAATTTGTACCTATGAGACTAAAATTTTAGCCCAAAACATCTAAAAAATCTTACTTGTTTTTTTTTTTCCTTTTTTTATGAACCTTTTTTTTATTTTATTTTTTGTGATGCTTCATTGTCTGATTCTTGTGCATTTATAAGATGTAAATGTAAAATGCTATATATATTTCCATTGAAGAATTTTCATTGTCAAATATAATATATGAATTTGGACTTTATTGTAAAATAAAACAACATTATGATGTCAAATAAACAAGGGAAGAATTTAAAGCAAGAACTTGAATTCAAGGTTGTTTTATGAGATGTGCATAGAGCAACTCATTCCAAGTATCAGGCACTCCAGGGAGACACCAATGTACGCAATCGGCATAGTTAGCTGGATTTGCCTTCTGCTTTGGTGTAAGTAATGTACCGCTTTGATTAGTGTATAGAGACATATGTGCATCTTTTCTGTACTCTGATAGTGTTGTTATGTTGAGGAAGTGGATTGGCACTTTCATTGATTTAGTCACTTCTTCAGCAATTGTGAAAAATCTCCTGTCTGTGCTTATATTCAAAGGAGCATTTTGAATCGGTAGAGTTTCGTTCCAACAATTAATCGCTTGTGGGTTGTTCCATTCTGTGCTCCTATATGATCATTTGCACAAAAACTGTCAATTTTCATGACAAAAAATCATGATCAAATGTGCACACATTCTTTTATTTTTAGTAGCAATTGGAGCTAAAATATTGGTATATGCTGCATTATAAGACAAGCATCAACTACTATGCTATATGCTCAATTACAAGTGCACATGTATCAACTCTGTTAGTCCAAGTGATAAAAAACTTGGATTTCTTTAAGTAAGATCTCAAGTTCGAATCTTGTGTACGGAAAAACAAATGTGGCAAGAGATTTGTCTCCTAACATAGTCCATCCAACTCGATCCGATTTGGTCAGGGTCCTTATGACTACCGGATATCGGAGATAATTATACTAA
Organism: Mallotus japonicus; assembly: GCA_949634005.1. Classification (NCBI taxonomy): domain Eukaryota; kingdom Viridiplantae; phylum Streptophyta; class Magnoliopsida; order Malpighiales; family Euphorbiaceae; genus Mallotus; species Mallotus japonicus. Next base: position 7,240 of record CATIWK010477784.1, read on the forward strand.
CATGTGCACATGTTCTCTTTTTGATACAAATTAGATAAGAATTTTCAGATGCTATAAGCTATTAGAGCTCATACCCGTAATGTTGAGGGAACATTGTACTAAAGAAAATAGTTGTGCGAGAAGGATCAACATTTTCTTCCACATACTTCGCCCATGTCCTTAAAGCTCTTTTATATGCAATATGTTGTTCGATCTCATCATACTTTGTGTCTCCTTTATCGAGTGATCCTCGCCTTCTTCATGATAACAACCGAGAGTAAATCTTAGAATCATATTGATATTAAACATTACACTATTAATCACAGGGTGCTAAAAATGGTGATACACTTACAATACTCTCACTGTGGGACGCTTGACCCACCAGGCATAAGAGTCAAAGATTAAATAGTCAGCATTTCTCCAGTAATCTCCATGCTTTGCTATTGATTCAGGCATTATTACAGATATTGTTTTGCCATCCCTCATTGGTGGAGGGTCTGAACTTGACTCAACTAGAAATGGTGACCAATAAAACTCTATGGTGGTATTGTGGTGATCCTACAAAAATTCAGATGCAAATCTTATTCAATTCTTTTACTAGAAAATATAAATTTTAAAAATTGAAACAGATTTACAAAAAATCTGCTTTTCGTACCAATATGCTTTAATACGTGGATAATGATTTATGTAGCTAGCAGGTACATGAATATATAATATTAAAAAGATAGAAAGAGACCTCAATGTGGAAGACATAAGGATAGCCTGAAAAATCAATTCTCTTCTTGCCTGATGGAACAGCAGATTGAACCAAACAAACTAGAGAGTTCCATTGGTTATTATGTATAGAATCTCCAACAAATATAAGCCTCTTTCCCTTTAGTTTCTCCAGCAATGTTTTTGCCTTGAACCTTAATTAGACCAAATGCACAAAATAGTTTAATTAATTAACTCTCAATTTATTAGTTGCATAAATAAAAGGTAAGCACGAAAATCGAGTAACCAAATAATAAATTTTTTTTTATAATATTAAAAGTTACGAGTTCAGTTTCAGACTGTCAAGTGGTGAAATTCTCTTTAAATTAAAAATAAATGTAATTAACAAATAAACCATTTACTTACTTGGGCAAGTCACAATCTCTAGGCTGCCATCTCCATTTCTGAAAAAGGGAATCAGGCCTCCCATTCTTTAAGCAATTCTCCCACCCTCCAAGAAACTGACACTCTTCTTGTTTATACAAAGGATGTCTTTTGTAATCCAGTACCCACTTTCCTGTAAAGATATCACAGGTTTCTTGATCATTGGAACCTTCTTTAACCACTGATACTTTTGATGAAAAGAAGAGTTTTTGTGTAGGTTTCAGAAGTTTCCACCCAATGAAAACATTTTCATCGAAAAAAATGGACCCAACAAAGAATGAAACAAGCAACAACGCCACACCAACAAAAAAAATTGGGATGCAACAGCCTTTCTGGCCAGGACCAAGAAGCTTCATTCTGGCTGTTTTCTATAAGAGGAATAGTTTATGCAACTTGCATAGAAACCTTGTATATTCTAGTTGATGACAGTGCTTTATATAAGACTTAGGAGTCAAGAAGAGCATTTATAAATTTCTTGTAATTAATATATATTTTATTTTTACAGGTGGGTCAATAAATGGAGCTTCCTTCGTGATTCCTGCCATGAATTTGGGGAAAAAAGATATTAATATTAAGATGGAGCATGCAAGAGATGGACCAATTTATCTAATAAATTATGTTGAAAATGTTCATTAATTAAATAATTTTTAGTGATACTACTATATATCATAGCAATATTATATTATCCCCTTGCAAATAAAATTTTGATTATTTCATAATCTTTAGTGGTAAAGTCTTATAGTAAAAGAACCAATAGGTTTTTTTTTCTTATAATATAAGAAATCAAAACGTGCCGGCAAAATATATCTACAGTCTCTTTTAATATAAGGAATCAGAGCTTCAATCATTGATATATTTACAATTCTAGTTCACATGCAGCCATCTGTAAAAGATGTGCATGATCTACTCAAAAGATTAGAGTTTTTGATTTTTTGATTAAAGGATAAAAATTCACCTAAATTTAAAAATTTTAAGGATTAAAGTATAATCCAATTTAAAATATCAAGAAACAAAATATAGGGTGGCATGTATTACTATCAGAACGATAATTTGTTTAAGTGTGTAATTATTTGGTAGGAGCCTATTCTCATTTAATCGATGTCTCGAGTTTAGACCATGGTATACGCATTCGTGTTAAATTAGTTCTCTATAAACCTCTATTATCCTTTTAGTTTTGTTCAAATCGAATTGAACTAGTTAAAGTTGATTTTGAATACTAATAATTTAGATTAAAAAAAAATACTCAAGTGCATTTATCTCTGAAACTATGAAGAATTCTTCCAATATAAGTGTATTTAGGCAATTACAATTGCAACATCATTTTCTTTGTCAAGAATGTAGATAATGAAGAACTCTCATGATAGCATTCAAATATATGTTTAGACATAGATGAAATAGAATTACAATTACAATGTCAATTTTTTTATAATCAAGATTGTGCTATAATAAGTGCATAGAGCAACTCATTCCAAGTGTCAGGAAGTCCAGGTAGACACCAATGAAGACAATCTGCATATATAGCAGGATTAGAGTACTTTTGTTCTTCTGAAAGTAACATTTTACCACCATGAGAAGTGTAAATAGAAGTATGTGCATCCTTTCTATACTCTGATAGTGTTGTTATGTTGAGGAAGTGAACTGCTACCTTCATTGATTGTGTCACATTTGCAGCAATTGCAAAAAAATTTCTGTCTGTGCTCACATTTGGTGGTGTAGACATGTTTAGAATAGGCATAATCTCCATAGCACAATTTATCCCATCTGGGTTGTTCCAATCCGAGCTCCTATGTTAATAACTCTAAATTTAGTATTGGATACTTGAGATAATTATTGAAAAAAAAAAAAACTCTAAATTTGAGTTACTTTTAACATATGCATATTTTTGGTTATTTTTTCAATGTATGATTAGGTGAATTTTAATAATTTTAATTTTTTTAGGACAATTTTTTATACAATTCGGGTACTCCTACTTCACCACTAATGAAATAAAAGAATTTTAACCTTTTAAAAATTCTCCAACTACTAAAAGAAAAAAAAAATAACAATACCCTTATATACTATCAGACAATTAAATTTATTATTTAATTAAAGTAATAAAAAACTAAAATTTAATAGTATATGAGTAAACTCTAGATGATATGATATTATTAATCTAGCCTTCCAACTATATATGGGGTAGAATCATTATAAAATTTGTGGTGTACAAGGAATTATTGTTTTTTTTTTTTTTTTTTTGTCTTTTTATAGCATTGGGAGAGATTTTAACGAATTAATAAAACTGTTTTATTTCATTAGTTCTAGTAATTTAAGAAGTTGAGGTAGGAGAAAATTCTCCCACTTAAATTGTATAAAAAATTTTCCAATTTTTTATATATAAAAAAAAACAATTCAACTTAAATTCAATGATTAATAAGCCAAATGGAGTGGTTTGGGATTAGGTCCAACTTCCAAGCATATTTAGGTTTTGGCTTATTATACCTTAGATGCTGAGGGAACATGCTACTAAAGAAAATGTATTTGTGATTTGGATCAACATTTTCCTCTACCCACTTGGCCCATGTTCTTAAAACTCTCTCATACACTGTATGCCGTTGGATCTCATCATACTCTGTAGACCCTTCATCGAACGATCCTCGTCTGTTTCATCAATCAAAAGAAAATAGTTAACACATGCATCATGTACTAAAATTACAATGTGAATAATAAAAAATTATTATCAACTTCAATTTATTATATTTAATAATTAAATTTGTAATATATATTTTGAATATTTGATATTTAAATAATAAAAATGGGACACGTATATATATATGTATCACAAATATAATACATTTGAAATAAATAAAATTTCGGATAAATAGGTACACATAAGTGAAGATTAAATGAAAGAACACACGTAGAACTTACAATACTTTGATGGTAGGATACTTTAGCCACCAGGTATATGTGTTAAAGATTAGATAGTCCACATCTTTCCAATTATCTCCATGCTTTTCTATTGATTCAGGCATTATTATTGCATCTGATTTTCCATCCCTCATTGTTGGAGGATCTGAATTTGACTCAACTAAAAATGGTGCCCAATAAAACTCAATGCTGGCATTGTAGTCCTAAAAATTAACCAAACCAAATCAATCAGTCAAAACAGAAGCTCCAGCTCAAGAACATGGTCATTGTATTAATGGCTATGTCCAATATGAGTTAAACAAAAAATTAGTCAAAATTTTAAGTATTTTCCGAGTGTAGAAATAGACTGGCTAACAGTTAATTTTGAAGACCTGAATTTTGAAGACAGTGGTATGGGTGGAATAGTCCAAGCTTTTCTTCCCTGGTGAAATGGCAGATTGCACCAAACAAATCAAAGATTGCCACTGGTTAAAATGTATGGAATCTCCAACAAACATAAGCCTCTTTCCCTTGAGTTTCTCTAGCAACAACTTTGCCTCAAACCTTTACACAAGAATATGTACAAATATAGCTCAGCTAGCTCTTGTTTACACTATGTCGAAAAAAAAAAAAAAAAAAAGCTAGAAATGATTGAACTTACATTAATAATTTCACCTGTGAACTTTACAGGATTAATCTTTGAAACCCGTCAACTTTTATTATTTTCTATAATAGTTGAAGATAATCATATAAAGTTCAAGGCGAAATTATGTACTCAACCATAATAATTTAGTAAATTAACTATTCTATTTGCAACTTACTTAGGCAAAGAACAATCTTTGGGCTGCCATCTCCAATTCTGATAAAGAGAATCCTGCCTTCCATTACTTGTGCAAGTCACCCATTCTGAAAGAAACTCACATTCATCTTCTTTGTATAAAGGATGAGTCTTGTCATCAAAAACCCACTTTCCTGTGAATATATCACAGCTCTCTAGTGTATTTATTTCACCCTTTCCAACTTCATCTTCTTCTTTATCAAGAACTTGCATCTCTACTAATATTTTTTCATTCCCTAATTCTCTGCTTTCTTGATCATGGCCAATGTATTTGAGAGTTTCTTCTTGAACCGCACCTTGGAAACTAAGTTCTGAGAAATTCATTGGAATCAACTTAACATGTTGATTAAACACAAAACATCCAATGAAAGATATCAAGAAAAATGAAATGGCTACTAACATTGGACTGGTGCTAATATGATGCATTTTGAATGTTTCTTGATAGGAGGAAACGTAAGCATCATTCTTGGTCAGCCCCATATACATTCACAGATATATAACTAACCAAAAAGCTAAGTCAAAATTTTTTTATATTATTGATTTATGCTATGATAGTTGCAGGGTCATTACAAGTGCAGAATTTGGTTACTTGAATTCAACTGCTCCACAGCCAATAGAAAAAGAAAACTAATATATTAGTATATTCTTGATCCTGAACTGAACGATTGAGATTTCTAATGGTTGTTCCATTCAATAAAACCTGCTGGTGGGCTGTCTTTATTACTGTTCCAACTTCTGTTTGACTTATAAAAGAGTAGAGGAGATTCCAACTTCAGAAAGTGTTCATGTTGAGACATACATTTATTATCAATTTAAGAACTTCAAAAAATGTTCAGGTTTTCTAAAAAAAAAAAATGTTCAAGTTGAGATATACACTAATTTTTTGTTAATTTAAGATTTTGGGCACTAATATTCCAACTTAATTATTCTCTTAAATAAATAAATGTACAAAAATAATACAAGAAAAATCATTAGGAATTCAATAGTTGGAGAAAAAAATACAATCTATTATCAAATATAAAGAATTCTGTGATAAAAATAACCCTACAAAATTTTTATGATTTCATCTTTTCGCTCTTGCCCCTTATAAACGTATCAGACTTGATCCAAATTGGTCGACTACTAGAAATAGAAGGTAATAACCAAAAAGAAATTAGTGTACAATCATATGCCACAATTAGAAAATTCAGCTATCAAATGACACACTAAAACAAAAATTTGTGTCAAGAACGAGATATGATGTATGTATATAGTAACTCATTCCATGTATCAGGCAACCCTGGAATACACCAATGTAGACAATCAGCATACTTAACCGGATCGGCCTTTTGCTCAGGAGACAGTAACTTGCCATCAACCGCCGTATAAATAGAGGTATGTGCATCTTTCCGGTATTCGGATAGCGTGGTTATATTGAGGAAGTAAACAGGTATTTTCATGGATTGAGTCACATTGACTGCAATTCTGAAAAGCTGATGGTTCGTGCCAACTTCTAATGTTTTGGTCTTGTTTAGAATTGGGGCAGTCTCCTTAGCACATTTGACCCCATCAGGATTGTCCCAGTCCAAACTCCTGCTTGCATTTCAATGTAACACATGGTCAATTTCAATATTGCAATCCTTATAATTTAAAGCTCTGTACTTCCCAAATGAGAACAGGATGATTTATGTGATTAATCCATTTTTCCAGATCTTAGTTTGTAGTGCTACAAAAATCATGTGCATGGTTATGACCTACTAGTCTATTTTTTTGGATAGTGTCACTTGTTAGTATCTCATAAAATCACCATGTTAGTTGCTAGTATTAGTGAGGGAGGGTATTAAATCTTAACTAAAGGTGTTTGTGGGTCCCACCCGTGGGATCAACTAGGGATATAATTCTTGTTGTTGCCACGGATTGAACCTGGAACCTTGACCAACCAGTTAAGAATATAATTTTTGGCGTTGCCACGGATTAAACCTGAAACCTTGACCAACCGATCTAAGCATCATTAGCTATGACCTACTGGTCTAAAGATGATTTTTTTGGTACAAGTCTGAGATATTCTCATATTATATTAGGTACGAAACTAATTGTTATTTCTATTCCGCGACTAATGCTAATTTAAGACAATTTAATTAGTGAGAATTTAAATACGAAACATAAATTAATGAAATCTTATACTACTACCAACTAGCTGAATAGATCGTAATTTTTCAATAATTCATCAAAGATTCGACAAATTGAGATTTTGTGTGCTATGTGACAAGATGTTATCCTCCTTATAAATTACTTATCACTTGATTCGTGTTAATAATAATGTATAGAGAGACTCGAACCCGAGATTTTTCATTCCTAGCATCAAATACAAGTTAGAGGAAAGTTTAGAATGGCGTACTTGACATGAGTAGGAGACATGCTGCTGAAGAAAACAGAAGTATGTTTAGGATCAACATTTTTCTCTACCCAGTTAGCCCATGTCCTCAAAGTTCTCTCATATGCTATAGGCAACTCAATTTCGTCATACTCCGTTGATCCTTCATCGAACGATCCTCGTCTTTCCAATCAACTCCATTAGAAAAATAAAATCAACCTCTTGATCATGCTAAAAATATCAAATTTGTGTAGAATATAGATATGAAAAAAAAGGGTGTATAAAACTTACAATACTTTGGTATAAATAGACTTCATCCACCAAATATAAGTATCAAATATAAGGTAATCAACATCCTTCCAATTATCTCCATGTTTTGAGATCGATTCAGGCATAATTAAGCGGTCCGATTGGCCATTCCTATTTTCTATCTTGTCTGAATTTGACTCCACCAAAAATGGTGCCCAATAAAACTCTATAGTTGCATTATAATCCTGAAATTACAAAACATATGCCAAGCTCCATGTCATTCATAGCTAAAGCACAATTAAATTACTAAGAATACATCAACCTCAATCAAATTAGAAAAAAAAAATCAACAAAATTTTAACAATCAAACATGAACATTTTATCTTTCAATTTTATAAATCGA
>CATIWK010477787.1:0-14452 GCA_949634005.1 Mallotus japonicus
ATTCTTATTGTTATTATAATAAATTTTTTAATTTTATTTTTGCTATTACCATCTAATTTTTTAAGTAGATAGATATAAATTAGAATGGGATTTGATAAGGTTTGGTCAACAAAAGTTGGAGCTTAATGGGTCCTATTTCTATATCCTCCATAATGCCATTCAAAGACAAAACAAATGACAAGAGGACAAGTCCTTAGACAACAGTGGCAGCATCCCCATCAAACTTGGAATTTTTTTTTTTTTTTTGGAATAACCCATCAGTTGGTCCCCGAACTTATTGGGTTTTTTACAATTGGTCCCCTGTCTTCTATTTTAAAGAATTGAGTCCCCTAACTTTAATTTTTTTTTAATTTCATCCTTCTTTCACTCAGAAATGCAAAATTGAAAATGTTATTGTCTTCTGTTGAGTCATAAAAGCACATCTCAACCAATTATTGGTTGTGAACTTGATCATTTGAACTTAATTTCACTGTTGATTGTGAGCTACATAAACTGTTGATACAAATTGTTTGTTTTTGACAACTGATTTAGATATTTTTTTTGTTCAGATGTACTTTTGTAACTCAACAGAAGACGACAGCATCTTCAATTTTGCATTTCTGAGTGAAGGAAGGATGAAATTAAAAAAAAATTAAAGTTGGGGGACTCAATTCTTTAAAATAGAAGACAGGGGACCAATTGCAAAAAATCCAATAAGTTCGGGGACCAACTGATGGGTTTTTCCAATAAAAAAAATGAAAAGTTGAGACACCAAATTTGCAATTTTTCCAATGATTTGGTGTATTTTCGACAATTCTTTCTTTGTAGATCAAGCAGAAAACCGTGTTAGAAATAGTGCGTCCTGTTGATGCGTCTTTGGCTGTTGTGAATGATACCATGCAATCTGGTATCCAACATGCTGGACCTCTTGATGTTGTGGTTGACACTAATCATGTTTGTGACAATCTTGATGAGGTACAGATTGACCAGCTACTTGACATCTTGATGTTGTGGTTGACACTAATCATGTTTGTGACAATTTTGACGAGGTACAAATTGACCAGCTACTTGATAGTTTGCTAATTTTTATATTTCAATTAAACTTTTTTTTTCCCCTTCTACTAAGATAGGAATGAAGCAACAATCATCCTTGTGTTTGTTTATGTGATTTATCCATATTGTAATTTTTGTGTAAAAATTTGTTGGATGAATTGTTTTTGGTATGTGCACGAATTTTGTTGTTAAATGATTCTTATTTACCTTCTCGGGAAGGGATTTTAATTATTCTACTCATCAGTATAATATGTGTTCGATCCTTCTTAATGATTCCTATTAAATAATTACTTTCCAACAAATAAACAAACAAATAAATACCCGCGCAACGCACGGGTATACGATTAGTTTGTTATAAATTTGTGGCACGAGAAGTGGGAAATATTAATGCCCAACCAAAAATATGTTAGCCATGGATTTGCTTAAAGGGAATTTCACATAAATTATATTATTGAAACAAATTAAAACAAACTGATCAACGGTAAACTCACAATTTTATAAGAACTTCCATGACAAATTGAACTCTTCCAACTGCTATTATTTAGTGACAATTGTGTTCTGTCTGTTGGACATCAGTGTCCTTGCAAGATCATCTAATGCTTTAACAGAAGACCCATCTTCTTTCACTGATTCCTTTATCAACTTCCCAATTTCCATAGCCTTTTTCCTCATACCATCTCCTTTACCTTTCAAGTCCATCACCAACTCTATCATTTGCTTCGCCTCCTTCCATTGAATACTACTCTGCAACCCTCTTGTCAATTCCACACCGACACCCATTTCCTCCACCAGCATTTTAGAATTGTAAGCTTGTTCAGCTGCTAAAGGCCAACCTATAATTGGCACACCTTGACTTAAGCTTTCCATCACTGAATTCCAACCACAATGACTCATAAATGCTCCAGTTGATTTGTGCGACAAAATCTCCAACTGGGGTGCCCAATTTCTCACCAGAAGTCCCTGTTTACTATTGGTAATTCGTTCTTCGAACCCGCCCGGTAACCATTCAGCTCTAAACTCACCTTTTCTATCAAAACCAACTGGTGGCCTTATCACCCAAATGAATGGCTTTGCGCTTTCTTCCAACCCGATAGCCAATTCCATCATGTGGGTTCGAGTGATAGTGTTTTGTGATCCAAATGAAATATAGAGTACGGAACATGGCTTATGTAAATTAAGAAATTGGAAACATTTCTCTGTTGAAATACCGTATTGCTTACCTGCACGTCGGTAGCTAATGACACCTGAACTTGAAGAAGATGAACCATTCATCACGTCAGGTGGAAGAAGGGGACCAGTAGTCCAAACAGGAAGATTTGTGTATTTTCTAAGTAACTCCAATCCTAAAGGCTCAATTTCCTCAACCGTACTGCATAGCATACCAAAAGACTGCAAGCTAAGTGAAATCTGCGTCTGGAGAAACTTGGACCATAAATCAGTACCATCAGCATCTCTTAAATATTTATGCAACTGAGATATATGAAAACGGTAACTATCAGGAAAACAAGGGACATGAAACTCATCGGAATTGGCGTGCCTATGAGGAAGGTTCAACCATAAAGAAATATAAGCCAAGGTACCATATGCTCCACCGGTAGTGAAAGTAACATTAACAGTACCAACACTCTTGGCAACATCATTAGCCCATCCAAAGAACATATCTGATATTACACAAAGTGGGGGCTGGCCTTCTTTAGCTACAATATCAGATAGGAGGGTGTGAACTGGATTCTTGAGACTTGCTGATGCGGTAAAAAATCTCCCGATAAGGTCTAAAGGTAAATTTTCAGAGTTTTCAGTGTTGGGTGGTAAGCCGTAGTCTGCAGCTGCGGAGAACGGAAGCTCAACAAGATGAATGTTGCTTGGCTCAGCGGAGTTGATAGTTGAACGGATGTATTGGATGTTTAAAGGGGTGTTAGCAATGGTGATAGTGAAGCCAGTTCTTTGGTGGATTTGTCTTGCTAATGCAATAAAAGGTATAAGAATAGCCATGAATGGTAACATCACTATGTGTTGTTCTGATTTAAAACTCATTTTAATCGAATATTAAAGATTTGGTTCCTAGTCTAATATGGAAGACAAGGCAACTAAATTTTCATGCTTCCTTTGCTCTTCCAACGAGTGGCTATAGCTATTTCTCAACTGCTAATTGGGGGTAAATTCTCTGGATGGTACCAAAACTTTGCATTTGATTACAAAATGGTATCATTACTTCAATTTGTATCTTTTTGGTACTGAAACATCGATTTTAGTTGCATCAGGAAGTCCCAAAAACACAATCAGGCCAAATTTGATGACGTGGCAACCAGAAATGCCCTGTCAGCAGCCACATCGTATACCACATCGGTAAACTGTTGCAACTTGTTTGATGTTTTGCTTTTTGGATCAGTTGAGAGAATTCTGAAATAATCCAATTTTGAACAAGCAACATCATTAACTTAAGCTTGTTTTTGTTTTTTTTTTTTCACTTTTTGTTTTTTGATTGCTAACGTGTCATATGATGTGGCTGCTGACGGGGCATCTCCGGTTTCCACATCATCAATTTTGGTCTGATTGTGTTTTTAGGACTTTCCGGTGCAACTAAAATCGATGTTTTGGTACCAAAAAGATATAAATTGAAGTAATGGTACCATTTTGTAATCGAGTTCAAAGTTTTGGTATCGTTCATAGAATTTACCCACCAATTGGGCACTAGCATACTGTGAAAGTACTAAGCAGCAACTAACTGAGTAGTCAAATAATAACTTCTTTCTAAAAGGCCTCATAAGATATAATGGTCAAACTATATTACCTTAATTTAAAAGGAAAGATTTGTCACTCATTATTCAGTGGATTAATATTTAAATTATATGACATTCTTATTAGAAAAAGTATCTTGTCTGAATTATGATGTAAGCAAAGAGCAAAACATGTGTAGAATCATGGTCCACGTAGGTGTTAAAATAAAACACATACTTGCAAAATATATATTTGTTGGAGTATAAAAGATCATGCTCCATACCTACTTCATCAATTTAATAAAATATTTATTAACAATGGGCGAGGCTTTGAGGACGGACAAGTAGAGGTATAAATGAATTGACGCAAGCAACTTGAAATTTGGCTCTCCTAAAATTTCCATTCGAGTTCATTTTTAAGTGAGTTGAGTTTGCCTCCAATTTTAATTTTTTTTTATTTATAAATAAATTTGAATTTGAGTTCAATTATGTTCTATTTGTTGGTCTGCAAGTTGGCTCATTGAACGTTACAAGCTAGCTTGCAAACTGACTCATGAATGACTCATTCATAAGCTAATTTTATATTTTTATTTAAGATAAATTTATTTTTTTAATTAGTTAATGATATCTGATTGAATAATAAAATTTAAAGTTTATAGTTTTAATGATTAATATAATAAATACTAAACTTAAATTATATTCTTTCTTGACCAATCAAATTTAAATTATATTCATATTATATAAGTTTTTATGTTGTATGCTATATGTAAGAAGTAAATATATAACTTTAAAATTATTAGTATATTAGACATTTCCTTAGAATAGCCAAATGTATAATAGTTCATTTTATACATTAAATGACACATTTTTCTATAATATTAAAAGATTAAGGGTTTGTTTGGTTGAAATAAATTCTATAAAATTTTGTGGAATTCATTTGTAAATCCAAATATTTAGTATGTTTGGTTTTAAAGAAAATATTTAAATTCATTTCGAATTCCAACTTTTTAATTTTATGAATTGTTTGAAACTAAATAAATTCTTATTAGTCCCCCACGAGTAGCCTAAATAACAAAAGATATGGACATCCAGTTTGAGGAGAGTAGGGTTCGAATTCCCCCCCCCCCCAATTAACCATTTGTACTAGCTTAAAAAAAATTATTAATGAAGTATGTTTAGTTTAAATGAATTTGAAATTCATTTAAAATTAAAATAAATTCTTTGATGAAATTAAACCAAATAAAGGGTAAGAATTCACCTCAAAACCAATGCAAAGATGAAATTACTGACATTAATTTGTCTAAAAAGTCAAAGGTTAAATGTCCCTTTTTGTCAAATTTTTATTAATATATCTATTGAGTATTAGAAAATAACAATAATACTATCCAATCAAATGGGAAAATTTTTAATTTAACTTTTTTTTTTCTCAAAATGTAATTATGAAATATTACACCATATTAAGTAGAAAATTAACTTTTACTTATAGTTAGTGATTGATATAGATCTTAAAAAAATAATAATGTAATAAAAACTTAAACCTTTCTTATTTAATGTAGATACAAAAATTTTAAAATCTTAGACAATTAAGCTAATCTAGCTTTAAAAATAGTTAAAAAGTATATGAATTGATAATTAAATAGAAAATTGGGACCAAAAATTAACTAGAAAATATGAGTATTTTAATGTGTTGAATTCAATACAATCAGCACGATCCACTAGCCATCAATATTGTTGTTAACAATCAGACAACTACATCGGCCAAACGAGGTGATCGATGCTGAGTTGATTGAAACTAGAAGACAATTTGTCCGACTTGGAATCTCAAGACGGCAAAAGTTCTTTGAATTGCTCCTCATAATTTCACTATGCGCAATGCGAGTCACTATCTTATACCACCATCCATGAATTCGTTGGCCCACTTTGTCAAATATAGCCTTCTTTTTTCCTTAAAAAAGGAATAGATGGGAAAAATTAAAGTAATCTCATGGCGTAACTCCTTTCAAAATAGATAATTTTTTAGAAAAAAACTAAATATTTCCTTAAAATTTTAGGATTAAAAGTAACTAGTAATGGATTTTTGCAATACCTAAATTCTAAATTAACATATATTTTATGTAATTATTTAAAATATAAATAAAATAGAACAATTTAAAGAAATGAAAAATCAATTAATGTATATTTTATTTAATTGGTTATATATATATAAAGTAACTCAAATTAGTAAATAAGTAGTAAGGCCATGTTTGGTTCATGGAATGGAATAGTGTGGAATAGAATTGTAATTCTTAAGGAATATAATAGGTATTCTTAGAATAACTATTCCTAAATAATCACTATTCCATACTTTGGTTCATAATCTAAAATTATTATTCTATTCTTATTCCATGTTTTGGTTTATAAGCATTGCTATAAGGGATAAGTAGATTTAAGTGTAAATGACATTGATACCCTTATTAATGAATTTTATTATTATATCAAAATGAAATAGCCATACAATTTTAGCATGTTTTACATAAAAAAAATTAAACATATAATATATAAAAAATTAGCACGTAAATAAAATAAATAAATTTTTTAGTCATAAAAATATATTTTATATGTTTGTATTTTTATGATTAAAAAATTTTAATCATAAATATATGTGTGTTACTTTCTATTATACAGTCCACTTATATCTAGATGATATCACTCTTCTATTAAAAAAAATAAAATTATGCTTATTAATTATTGTAATTAAAATAAAGTGCATACTATTATTTTATCCATTACACAATATTACAAAGTTCATATTTAATATTTAAAATAATCAATTTCTTAATAAAATTAGTACGAAAAATCTTTCAAAATGAATTTTAATAGTAGAATAAAAAATTTTACTACTTTATAAAACTAAATTTTAATTGAAATCATATTTTTCTTGAAAAATGTATTTATGAAAAATAATAATCCAAAAAATTAGTAATTAATTCAAATAAAAAAAGATTTTTTTGGAGAGAAAAAAATAAAAGGCAAAAGAAGTGTAATAATTATATTGAATGTTTTGAGGCTGACACGTTGACAGTTAGATGTCCAAGTTAGAGATATGAATTTTGAAACTGCTACGCCAACACCATGCAAAAAATAAAAGGCTAGTGGACAAAAATTTTTTATTTTTATTTATTTAATACTATAAATATATAATTTTATTTTCTGATTTTAATTTTAATTATTTATTCTTAACTAATATCTAATTTATATAAATGAAAATTAAAAATTTATTTTCATGTTACTTTTAAAAAATTATATTATAAATTTATAATTATGATCAAAATAAAAATTTTTATTTTTTATCTAAACGTAGAAAAAAATACAAATATATTATTGATGTTAGAAAAAAAATACAAGCATCTAACAGTGAATAAAAAAAGATTTTTAAAATAAAAGCATATAACAGTGAAAAAAAGAAGATCAAAGTGAAAATTAGTTAATTAAACCCAAAAAAATTTTTGAAGGCAACACATATATTTTTAAAATTTTTTAATCATAAAAATAAAAAAATAAAATAATAAATTCCATATAATTAATGGTTGCCAAATTTGAGTTAAATTAAATTAAAAGAAAAATTATTAAAAATTTTGAATTAAATTGTTCTAAAAAAAAAGAGAAAGTAATAACATAAACATTGGGAGAACTTAAACATAAAAGAAGGGTAAAAGTGGAAATGATCTATTCTAAGGGATAAAGAATACATATTTTTTAGTTTTTGGAAGAATAACTATCCTTCAAAAATTATGGAATTGCTATTCTATGGAATTGGTATTCCATAACAAAATTTGAACTAAAGCAAAAAATAGTTATTCCTTATGGAATAACTATTCTATTCTTGGCTTATTCTGTGAACCAAATATGGCCTACATGTTAGAAGACATATTAAATACTAATTTAATAAAAAATAGAAATTTTTACAAAAATGCCCAAAAAACACCTTACATTTTCCAAAATACTCCTATCTTTTGTTTATTACTAATATACCTCATTTTTATTTTTTTTCTTCCGCATCCCCTCGGTCATTTACGTTAACGCTCCCCAACTCTCTGCTATAAAACAAGTCTTCACTTCCGCACTCTCCTCAAATTAGCTCACTTTGAGCTTGCTTTCCTCTCTCGAACTTGGTACCAAGCAAAAATAAAAAGAAAGAGCAGAGGGAAAGAGAGAACAGAAGCTTCGAGGGAGAGAATAACAAACTTTTTGTAATTATCTTAGCACACCCAATACAAATGAATGAGTTGCAATTTATCTGTTATAGACCCAAGACTCCTGGACAACTAAGCAAGGAATAATTCCAATACAAGAAGAAAATAAAAAACACCAACATGACACTGTTAATGACCAAATGATACTAATTATTATTTGCCATATAACAACCATGCCCCCTTAAAAAACCTTGTCCAAAAGGTCAAGATTTGGGAACCTCCGCTCAATATCGAATAAAATTTCTCAGGTTGCTTCGTCTGGAGATATGTCAAACCACTGAATTATCACTTTGTTGGCAACTCTATGTCCTCTCTTTACCATTTTTCTGTCCAAAATAGCTACTGGAATTGCTGATGTTATAGGGGGTACTGGTAAGTGAGTTGAAGCTACCACATTAGAAAGAACTGATCTTTTAAGCTGGGAAACATGAAAGACAGGATGTATGCAACTATTCGAAGGCAATTGCAACCTGTATGCCACTGTACAAACCGTGTGGTTAAACGGTCCAAAATACAGGAGGGAGAGCTTCTGATTGATCCTGGTAGCCATGCTCTGTTGCCTACACCTAATCACCAATGTTAAAGGATCTGTCAGTTTGGTGAGAGTCATCTCGTTGGTTCATTCTATATTGGGATCTTCTTAAATGATGTTCATTAGATGCAATGCAAATTGTCTATCCTGGAGGGATTGATAAACCATTGCAACAGAAGAATCTCTCAGAAAATAGGGAATATGTAATGGAGGAGGAACAACATACACAATTTCAAAAGGAGTGGAATGAGTTAATGAATGATAATTGGTGTTATACCACCACTCGGCAAGAGAAATCCATTTTACCCATTGTTTTGGAGTATCACTAGCTATGCACCTTAGATATATTTCGAGGCACCTATTAACCACCTCCGTCTGGCCATCAGTTTGAGGATGATAGGCAGTCGATTAAGCAGCTTTACTAAACAACTAATTTCCAAAAGGCACTATTAAAAATTAGATCCCTATCACTTACAATTGAGGAAGGCAACCCATGTAATTTGAACACATGATCCAAGAAAAGCTGTGCTTCTGTTGTTGCTGTACATGGATGACTGAGAGCTAAAAAGTGAGCGTATTTGCTCAATCGATCAACTACAACCATAATAACCTCTTTACTATATGATTTTGGCAGTCCCTCTATAAAATCTATACTTATATCGGTCCAAATATTTTCAAGAATAGGTAAGGGCTGAAGAAGACCAGGAGAACTTATGTTATCATACTTACAAGTTTGGTAGGTAGTACAATTCCCAACGTAGTTGCAGACATCCTTCTCCATTCCCTTTTAATAAAAAAGCAACTAAAGCCTTGTATAAGTTCCCTGTATACCTGAATGTCCATCAGCTGTTGAATAATGAATTAGTTGTAAGAGTTTGTTTTTGAGTTGGATATCATTGCCCACTACCAACCTGCCTTTCCTACATAGCAACCCTCCGTACCAAGTATAAGGACCTTGATCACCTTGTCCTTCTTGTAAGGACTTAATAATCGACTGTAAGTTGTTGTCATTAGACCAGCTTTGTTCAATCTCAGGAAGCAAACTGTCCACTAGAATTGAAACAGTCAACGTAGCCAATTCAGAGGCTGGTCGCCTTGAAAGAGCATATGCAACAACATTTTCTCTACCCTTTATATTCGATATCTCGAAGTCATAGCCAAATAATTTAGCTATATATTTCTGTTGGTGTGTCGTTGTAATACACTTCTCTAATAGAAATTTAAGGCTCCTATGATCTGTACAAATTAAGAACCTTCTATGATCCACATAATGGTCCCATTTCTTAACAGCGTACACCACCACTAGAAATTCCTTTTCATATACAAACATCGATTGATGCTTTGGAGCCAAAGCCTTGCTAATATAAGTGATTGGGTAGGCATCTTGCATCAAGACTGCCCCAATTCCAACATCACTAGCATCTGCCTCAATTATAAACTGCTTATCAGGCGAAGGTAAAGCTAGGACTGGAGAAGTTGTGAGAGCCCTTTTTAAGGTGTTAAAAGCATATTGTGCCTCTAGAGTCCACTTGAAATTATCCTTCTTCAGTGATTCCGTCAATGGCTTACTCAAAACTCTATAATTCTTGATGAATCACTTATAGTAACCAGCTAATCCTAAGAATCCCCTTAATTGCTTGAGGTTAGCTGGAGTAGGCTAATTAGAGACTGCTTCTACTTTCCTTGGATCAGTGGAAACTCCTCTGCTATCAATGATTGGCCAAGTTACTCAATTGTGGAACTACCAAAAATACACTTACTCCTCTTTATAGATAGTTGGATCTCTTGTAACTTTATAAACACTGCTCTTATATATTGTAAATGTGATTGAATATCTTTGCTGTACAGAATATCGTTAAAGAAAACGAGGACAAACTTTCGAAGACATGGCTTGAAGATCCCATTCATTAAACACTGAAAATGGAAGGAGCATTTGTGAGCCCAAATGGCATAACAATGAATTCATAATGCCCTTAGTGGGTTCTGAAAGCAGTCTTTTGAATGTCAAGGGGGTACATCTGTATTTTGTGGTAACTCGAGGTGAGATCGATCTTCGAAAAAATTGCTGCCCCTTGTAATTCATCAAGTAACTCCTCTATAATGGGAATTGGAAATCTATCCTTCACCGTTTTATTATTCAATTCATGGTAATCTATACACATCCGCCAACTGCTGTCCTTTTTTGACCAAAACCACCAGTGAAGAGTATGGACTCATACTATGCTGAATTGTTCCATTATCCAAGAGCTCTTGCACCATATTTTCTATCATGTCCTTCTGCATCTGAGAGTGTTTATAGGGCCAAACATTAACAGATTTGGACCCTTCATCATAGGTATCTTATGATCATGGGTACGTTGAGGAGGGAGCTTGGTAGGCTTCTCAAATAGCAATTGGAATTCATCTAGAAACTTAGAGAGCTTAGGGTTTCTTACCTCAGTACTCAAGTATTCTCCACTACTTGTGGGTCTGGGTGTTGCTTTAATCTAAGCTATATAGGCAGTAGTTCTATTCCAGACCATCCTGCGTATGTTACTTTTTGAAATCAACTTGACTAAAGTAGTGGATATCCCTTGCAACTGATAAGAATTCTCCCCTATCTTAAAAGACATATTCAACAATTTAAAATTTCAAGTGATGTCCCCTAGCATAGCCAACCACTGTATACCTAAAACCATCTCACAACCACCCAAGGGCATAACTAAAAAATTTGCTACAAACCGATAACCCGGTGCCTCCCAATGGAATTGCTCACAAAGATGACTACAAATAATTTCTTGTCCATGACCCATGGTAACGTAGATAGGATCGATAAGCTTCAAGGAACATCTCAACCTTTTGACTATTACCATATCCTGGAAGTTGTGGGTATTACCTGAATCAATGAGTATATGAATTAGTTTTCATTTATAGTTACTAGCAATACGCATGGTCTGATGAGCACACTCAACCAGTCCTCCCATGGTATATAATGAAATTGTAGGAATTATTGTAGGGTCTTCACTGCACTATTCCATTTCTTCGCACTCAACTTCCTCAGAGAACTCTTGCACTATAATCATGTGCAATTGTTTCTTTTTACACTGATGCCCAGGGGTGAATTTTTCATCACACCAGAAACATAAATTTTCGGCCTTTTTTTCCATTGATTTTAGCATCTGTTAATCTTCTTATTTTTGGCTGAAACAATTTAGAAGTAAAAATGAGTTGTTTAGTAGTTAAGGGTTGATTAACAAAGTTAACGAGTTTAGGAATATTGGTTGGAGTAGGCAACAATGGTGGTTTGCATTGGTTTGATGATGTTAAAGGTGAGGTAGTAATAGAGGTTAGGGCTAGTTTGTTGTAATAGCTTTTAGTGGGTCTAGTAGTTGTGAGGTAGGATTCTTGTAACCGAGCAAGGGCATATGCTTGTTGCAACGATTTTAGGCCAAACATTCTTAGAGGGATCCTAATCTTCTCTCATAAACCACTGAGAAAACAACTCAGAGCATACTCCTCAGACAGAGTGGCCTTATGAGAGAGTATATCAAACTCTTCCAAATACTCTTGTAAGGTCCTTATTTGAGTGAGTCCCTTCAAATCAGCCATGGGATCCTCATAAATTCTTTCACCAAATCTTCCTTTTAATGCTACTACATATTCTTCCCAAGGAGGTTCTTCAATCTTATCCCTGTTTTTAAGATAAGATTGATGCCATTGTAATGCTCGCCCTTCCATATGAATCGATGCAAACTTCACCTTAGCATTAGTAGGAGTAAAGTCAATCTAGAAAAATCTATCGCATCGGAATAACCATCCCTCTAAATTGGAGCCATTAAACTTTGGAAAATCAACCTTAGTGAATCGAGTAGCTAGCAGATAGGTAGTATTTTTGGTGTTTTGGGTACCAAGATTGGTTTGAATAAGACTAACAAGTAAGGGTGGTTTATTTTTATTTTCTGGGTTAATGGTGGTGTTGTTTTTGGGGTTGGGGTCTGGTGGGTTCTGGGTATTAGTGTTGGAACCAGTGGGTGAAGGTAAGGATTGGTTCTGTCCACCAGGTTGCACCGTGGACAAAAAGGTCTTCATCTCCAATAAGAATAAACTCTATTGTTTGCTTATCATTTCATCAAACGTTTTCTCTTATTTCTTATTATTCTCTATTAACATTCCTTTTACCATATTGCGAAGATTCTCCTCGAGTCTTTTCCATTCTCGCAATCCAGTATTATCAGAAACAGTCATGGTGAGTGATTTGGATTCGACGGGAGCGAGAGAGTGAAGAATGGATCGGTGGTGCTCTGATACCAAATGTTACCAAGCAAAAATAAAAAGAAAGAACAGGGCGAAAGAGAGAACAAGAGCTTCGAGGGAGAGAATAATGAACTTTTTATAATTGTCTTAGCACACCCAATACATATGAATGAGCTACAATTTACCCGTTACAGACCCAAGACTCTTGGACAGCTAAGCAAGGAATAATTCCAATACAAGAAGAAAATAAAAAACACCAACACGACATTGTTAATGACCAAACGACACTGATCATTATTTTCCATATAACAGTACTCCTCCTCTATCTTCACTTATGCTCGAGTTTTTTCTCTCAGCAATTTCATTCTCTAACTCTTACCTATTTTTTTCTTGCTTGCCATTAACAAAGCTTTTTTCTTTTTTTTTGCAGCATAAATATAAGCCTTTTTGAAGCTGTGATTCACATCCTGGAGCATCAATTATGAGAGGAGTTTCACGTGTTTGTAAGCCAATTCCTCTAACTACTCCGCCTCCTTCTTCAAAACTATTTACATTGACATCGTTTGTACTTTCTATAAAACCCAATTTGGATAATTGTATTTGATAGGAATCCTAAGTATATTTTTTGGCATGAATGTTTAAAATCTAGAATCGAATGGCTTCTAGCTGATTTCTATTTTCTCAGCTCTTCTATTATGAGACCATCTCAACTGAGGATTTTTTGGTTAATTGGTTGAGGATTTTTTTTACTTTATTTCTCTCTTTTTTATCACTTTGATAATGGTTCTTGATTATGTTTACATTTGAAATTCATCATTTTTTGCATGTAATTGGCTTTGTAGTTTTTTTTTTTTGCAATGGATCACAAAAATCATATCTATGGTTTATTTGTTTTATTTGTGGGTTTTATTCAATTTTTTATAATTTTTGGAATCTGAAATAATTTTATGAAAGAGAGGCCAATAGAATTTGCTGGAGATAATGTCATTGTTATTTGTATTGATGATTTTAGGAGGGTTTAGGCATCCTTGTGTTTATGCTTCTCTTGGGTTTTACGTAGTGGAGTATTTTCATTCTTTTTTTTTCTTTGATGATCAACTCCTCAAAAGATAGGCATCTTTCTTAATTTGAACCATGTGGTAAATTGTTTATGTATAACTAAATTTGACCTTTGGTTTACTCATTCTTGTTTTGTTGGTTTGATTTGAATGATTGTAATGAGTTATCTATAAGCTCATTCTTTTTTCCTCATTCTTGTTTTGAATGATTGTCACTCTCTCTCAATCTCCCTTTGCAAATTAATCGTGATTATAGCGTCTTTTGTTCATAAAAATTCTTGTTTAAATAGCAAAAATGTACATGAATGGTTTCCTGTGGATTACTTGATGGTAATTGTGGATGTTTTACAGAGCATAAAATGGGTACAATGTGTTTTAGATGGAGTAGAGAAGCTCATTGGCATTTCAGTCCTTACAATACCAAGGTAGGCAGGGATTGGTAAACGATGTCATTGAATCAGGCAAATATTATTATGTGTTTGTTTCAACACATCAAATCTGCTGATTAGAGTTCATATCAATGCCATAAAAACATGCAACCTTGCTTGGACATTTTTTCCAAGGCAAAGTGTATAATTTCTTATCTAGGACCCTGGTCCCACTGTATTTTATATTTCTCAGAAAATACAAGGCGAATGCTCATCTCCT
>CATIWK010477872.1:0-23155 GCA_949634005.1 Mallotus japonicus
CGAAGGATTCGTCTACTTTCGTGATCGAGGTTCCTAAGTTTTATAAGTCTATGAGCCGATAAATCATGCAACTTTCGTTGCCTCTAATCTACCCAAAAACATGCATTCAATCAGGCCTAAAATCAAACACAAGACATAAGGCATAACTTGTAAAATTGACTGATAATTAATTCAATGAAAGGAAATTAAGATCCAAACAAGTAATAGACTAGCTACACAAATCCAAACCCTAAGATGAGTTTAGTCACTCATGACTGTGGCAACAAACACAAACATGATAAAAAAAGAGCAAAAGATGAAAAATAAGAAATAATTATTGTTGTTCTTGATTCTTGCACAACTCCTTCTTCAGTCTTCGTTGAGTGCTTGTTTGTGTCTTTTAAAGTGTGGATGGAGTGAAATTGAATAGAATAGAATTAGATGATACCCCCCAAAACTCTTTTGTATTCCCTTTTATAAGCTAGATCTCATGGGAAACCTAGTTGCACTTGAATTCTTCAACTTCTATTGAAAAGGAAACCTTTTCGCTCGTCATGGTTTCAGTCACAGGATGATGGAAGTGGTGACACGTCCTTGATTTTACGTCACTACTTCCATCATGGCGTGACACATCTAGTGACAACCCTCTCGAGATTCTTCAATTTGTACAGATGGGATCACCGCTTCCATCAAGGCATGAGCCAAGTGATGACAGCCTTTACTACTTCCATCATGGGGTGACAGAACCCATAACGCACCAGTCCTTGATTATTTTGGAATTCCTTTATAGATTTACTTACAAAAAGGGAAATACTTATTAATATAAAAACTCAGAATTTAACCAAAATTAAATAAAAGATAATAAAATTAAATTAAAGGTTTAAACCAAAATAATTTCTTATTAAACCTAAGTTATACCCAATCATCGCTAATTATTTATTCAACATTCATTAAAATTCAACTCTAAAATAAGTGTAGAATTACAATCGACACTGAAGGGGTGAAGGAAAATAAATAAAAAAAATAGGCATGAGCATCTCGTGGCCAGATTCTGTAAATTCACTATTCTAATATTGTATTTGATTTGACCAACAACTATGATATAGTTCTCTCTCTCTCGCCATTTATATTATATTATCTTCTTTTTTTTTTTTTACAACATTTTATATTATCTTCTTGTTTGTCTTTATTTACTTTTCAATTATGTCGCTTTGGGATTATCAATCATATTATATATGATTGTATTATTAATTTAATGTAATTTTTTCAAGAGGAAGGTGATAACTTGAATCTGGAACCTCCGAGTCCTGTATGTCAAGCAACCAACAAAGAGGCAAGGTGATAGGTGGGGTCTCCCCCACAAACCCTCCGATACCTAAGTCAAGATAGGTTGAGAGAGAATTTAGAGACAGAAAGAGAGCTAAGAGAATAGAGTAGAATAGAATGAATAATATGAGAGATGGTAAGGACTATTTATAGAGGATGAGATACTCAAATCTGAGAGGAGTAGGATTCCTTCTCCTATTAGGATATGTCTCTTATTTGCTTAGTTACTTCCTGATTCGGGAGTCTTCCTAATGAGGGACTCTTTGTCCTCTTTGGATTTAGTTTTCTTGTGCTGCAAGTCACTATTATTTAGGAAGATATTTGTTAGTTAGAATATGAATATACCTATGGGGTATCAATTTTTATTATATATATTAAATTTAGATTTGACTACAAATCTCAAATTTTATGGATTTTGTCCTAAAAGTATGTCTATATTTTATTATAATGGTTGATAATTTTGGTGTAAAATTTCATTTATTGTAATAGTGGTTTGATCTAAATCAGGTGGAAATTTAAAGAATACAATCAGATTTGCTCCTTTTTAACTCTTTCGTAATACATCTGCAATATAAAATGTTCAAATGAGGTTCTCTTTTTATCTTTATACTATATGTATTTATTAAATCTATTTTTTAGGTATAATTTTTTCTTTAAAAAAAAGTATTGTTGGGATTATTATTATATAATCTGTAAATTTCTCTCTTCTGTGATGAAAATTTTATCTTTATTAAAAAAAATTATGTGATGATCATGCATTAAAGCTATTGATTAATTTTAGTTTTTTTGAAACCGATTAATTTTAGTAGAAAACCAGAAATTGACCGCTTAAAACTACTATTAACCAACCATATCATGCTGACAAAGAAAAGGAAAATAATTGAATAACTGAAAGAAATAAAAAAAAATCTCAAAAAAAAAGAAAGAAATAAAAAAGGCCCATAAGATTCTCAAACATTGTGTCTACTATTATGCATATACACCAACAACTGAGATCAAAGAGATAATTTAAATTTAGTTAAAAAAAAAAAAAAAAAAGAGATAATTTAAATAATTGTTTTTTCATTTGTTTTATTAGTCTGAGTTCATGATGCATGGGCTGCCTGCTGGTGTTAAGACTTCTGGACTCCCACAATCTTATGCTTTATTTTTATTTTTTTTAACGTGAAAGAATTTGAATCTAATATTTTTTTAATGCGGAACAAGAAAATAAGGATTGAACCTTAAAGAAAATATATCACTAGATTATTCAATTTTGGAGGGATGAAATATATTTTTAAATGAGTTTTTTTTTTTTAACAACTAGTAGAGATGGTTAATCCTCAAAAGAGAGGAGGAGTAGGAGTTCAAAGCTTACTCTCCATCCACATATTTTGCCACATGAGTTACTCACGCCGGAGGAATGAGTCCTCATGTGTTCCAAAAAGGAGAAAAAAAAAATTATGATAATCAATCTATAGTTTTATAGAAATTTAGGCTCTGTTTGTTTGTGGAAAAAAATTTTCTGGATATTTTTCCTTATTTTTCAGTATTTGGATTATCTAAGAAAATAAGTCAAAGGAAAATTACTTTAAAATAAGGAAAAATGATTTCCATTTTAAATATGAGAAAATATGTTATAATACCTTTTTTAATGCAATCTCTCCTCATTTATTGTCTTTTCTTTTATTTTTCAATGTCCTCTTTCTTCATTTATTATCTTTTTTAATATTGCAGCCAAATATAAAAAAATATTTTCTTTAAAAATATTTTTTTTAAAAAATATTTTTTAAATAAAATATTTTCTGCAAATAAACCATCCTTAATATCAATAATAAAAATTGAGGTGAGCCGAACGGGAGCAGGAGATGGGCCTCTGAGCCTCACAGTTCAACAGTGGTGGATAACATTAAACAGGGGGAAATTGAGTGCAGCGAAGAGAACAAAGAGAATGATGCTAGGAACACTGCCTGTACCTTCTTCTGCTTCTCCTTGTAGCACTTATCTCAATGTTTCGAAGCCAAAGAACTACAAAGCTTCTTCTGTTCACTTAAAGCTTTGTTCTTTGCAGAATGGAACCAGCAATACTCATAGTAATGATGGAGCCACCACCTTGAATCACAACAACAATCCTTCTCGAAGACTTGCTCTCTTTCAACTTGGTGCTGGTATGCATTTTGCAAATGACCCTTATCATATAATGTTCTTTTCTTTTCTAATCTGGGTTTTTGTTCAAGTTTGTTGCTTTTACTTGCTGATGAAACCAAGAAACCAACCAATGTGGTTCATGGTCTTTTGTTTTATGAATATGGTTTGTTCATTGATGAATGTTTCTCCATTTCTTTTTTCTTTTTTTTTTTTTTTTTTCCCTTAGTTCAGTTCAATGTGATTATATTGGTAATAAATATAGCATAGAAAACCTATAAAAATAAGAACTGACGTTATACTTAGAAAATTCTGCAATGTGATTGATTTAATTGGGAATTTCTTTCCATTAAGAATTTACTACGGAATTAGTGTTTTTTAGAGAACATATTGTGCTTTTTGATTGAATTAGGCTATAAAGGTTTATTTTTGGAATTTTAGTTATTGTATGGGATTGGTTGCAACAGTTTTTGGTAACTTAAAATTTGAAATTTTTAGACTGTAGCTAAGTAATGCTTTGGATTCTTTTGAAGCAAGCGCATTGAAATTTATTTTTCTTCTGTGCTAATGCCTAATGGACTTGTGTTGGTTATGCAGCTATCCCTGAGTCCCAGCTGTTTGGTGCTAGAACATCTAAACTGTTGGAAGGGGATGGAAATGTGGCAAAAGCTAGCACATCTCCAAAAATGGCACCAGTGAACACTGCGCTTGCAGACCAAAATGTAATAGAGTGGGTCAAAAATGATAAACGAAGAATGCTCCATGTTGTTTATCGTGTCGGGGACTTGCAGAAGACAATCAAGTATTTGCTTCTTCATTTATATATGCACAATTCATACTTCTGTTTTAGTGCTATAGGGTCTATACATGATGCTCATTAGCCTTTGGACATGTGCAGATTTTACACTGAATGTTTGGGGATGAAGCTGTTAAGAAAACGTGACATACCGGAAGAGAGATATTCAAATGCTTTTCTTGGATATGGACCTGAAGATACTAATTTTACTGTTGAACTTACTTACAGTGAGTTATCCTTTTTTAAATGTGTTTATATGTTCAACTTATAGGGTATGCTCTCCCATATTGTATGGTCGTAATTCATAATGTTTGATCCTCTCATTTTTCTCTTATGGGTTTTAATTCGCAATATTTGCAGATTATGGAGTTGACAAGTATAACATCGGAAATGGATTTGGCCATTTTGGTGTTGCAGTAGAGGATGTAAGTTCCCCATCTTTAAGCACCCTGATATTCTTCATAATTTTGGATAGATGTGCATCACAAGTAGCATATAATTTAGTGTGAATAGCTTCACAAGGGGGCCATAAAGAGTTAAAGGATCTAACTGATATGCTTCCTTTCCAGAAAAGACCTTTCTTGTTATCATCTCTTGCAATAGATTCTTGCATTGTGCTGAGAGTTTAAACTTTCATATTCCAAGAATAGCTATGAATCCTGGGTTAATTTTGGCATTTGACCTCATGGCTAAATTTATGAACAACTGCTCTCTATGTACTTGCGTTTATTCTTTTCAACTTAGGTTGTCAAGACAGTAAATATAGTGAAAGCCAAAGGGGGAAGAGTTACTAGAGAACCTGGTCCTGTTAAAGGTGGAAGTACAGTAATTGCTTTTGTCGAAGATCCAGATGGTTATACTTTTGAGCTTTTGGAGAGGGGACCTACACCTGAGCCCCTATGCCAAGTGATGCTTAGAGTGGGCGATCTTGATCGTTCAATAAATTTCTATAAGAAGGTAAGGTGTAATACTAGTGATCACAAGCTGCTACAATGACTAGCATTGTTACTTTCTTCCTCGGCTTTCATGGGGTACTGATACTTGTCTTTCCTGAATTTGAAGGCCTTTGGCATGAAGCTTCTCCGCTTAAGGGACAACCCAGAGTCAAAGGTAAACATACATAAAAAAAATTCTATAACTCTTCTTCAAGTTTTTTATGATCTTCTGTTTATGGAAAGTTATCCATGTTACTGGCTTTTCTTTCCAACAGTTCATGTTTTTCTCAACAAGTCTACATGTGACTTGAGAAAACTAATTCTTCCCTGCAAATTCTCTCTGCCCTCTTGTTTGTTCTAATTAATTGAATGTTTGTTGCTTGAAACTTTTCAGTATACAGTAGCCATAATGGGGTATGGTCCAGAAGATAAAAATGCAGTGCTGGAACTGACATATAACTACGGGATCACAGAATATGACAAAGGGGATGGTTATGCACAGGTAAACTATTTACCTTTTTTTTTTTCGTTTGCTGCATAGTTCAATAATTTAGTTTGTATGGCATCTATTTTATTCTCACCTATTATCCATGCGGCAAGACCTTTGCTATTTTTTCTATATCAGAATACTGAGCTTTAGCATTTTGTCAGATTGCAATAGGCACAAATGACGTCTACAAGAGTGCAGAAGCAATTAAACTGTGTGGAGGACAAATTATTCGTGAACCTGGCCCTCTACCAGGGATCAATACCAAGATCACTGCATGCTTGGATCCTGACGGTTGGAAATCTGTATGGCTCTTGCTTTTTAGGGGATTATCCTGACGGTGTTTTCTCTATTGGCCTTTTTTTTTTTTCCCTCTTTTCTATTATTTGGTAATCGCTACCCACATTGCATCTTTTGCTTTTTTTCAGGTCTTTGTCGATAATGTTGATTTTCTTAGGGAACTGGAGTAATCGAATTATCATGGTAGCTGCATCATTCAAACTATGGGAAGATTATTGACTAATTTTTTCTCTTTGAGAGTTGCCCTTTTATTTTCTTATTCACCCATTTTCCTCACAAGAAATATCACCTGCTAGAATTTCCCAATCCCCATACCAGTAGTTTCCTTCCCCCGTGTGGCTCTGTATATGATATTATGCCACCAATTGTTACAAGTTCATTTACATTTTGGTTAATGCATAGAAAATTGAGAATTGAGATGTACAAATTTTGTTAATCACTTTGTCAAAAACAAAGACTACCGAGTGATTATGCCACCAGGTGTTTACTTCAAGCAATTGGAAGCTGTCTTATATTTTTAAGTTAGCACGGCAGTTTAACATATGCTGAATCCCCTCAGTCCACATCTGTTTGTCAGCTTTACTTCTGCATTCAAATTCTATTACTCTTTCAGCTGTTTTTATCCCAAAGTAAGCTCTTTGCTCGTTGCAGTCTTCTCTCTCCCTTCCGGGCCATGCAGGGATGTCACTGTATACTCCAGAGACTACACCTGTGATTACAGCATGCTTGGCTCAGTACATTGGGCTGAGAGAAAGGTAGCTATGAGTTTTGGGTTTGAGACTTTGCTTACACTTCTTCTTTTTTGTGAATGTTCCAGCCATATACTTGCTTTTCAGTTTAGCTACAACCTGTTTTTGTTAACATTTTAGCAGGTACTCAGTTTTTATGAGAGAAATATACGTAGGAAAAGAAGTAGCATATCTATTTTTATTTTGTAGCTGAACTACTAATTTTTCATTTAAAGTTGGCTTCTAACTGTTTCCTCTTGAACTTGAAATTTGCTTAAATTCATTGTTAGTGATTGATTAAGTTGCATGGTTTAAGATTCTCCTGCTTTACCTGCCAATTTGAATTGATGTTAAAAGAAACTTGCTTCCAGTGGAGAGCTCCTGCAATCAATATTTACATGATAATCAGTGCCAGGTGTGTCTCTTTTATGGTGTTTGTCAATGTGAATTTAACATTATAAATGCTTATTTATGTACCTTTCCTCGTACACTTGAGAAGTTCTCCCCCTGTGGTCACAAAGTTCAATGCTGCCAAGATGTTAGATTCTTTGCCTTCTTCGCTCTTTTCCTCCACCAGAGCAAAGGCAGTAGTTCCTTGCCCCTTCTGGAGCCTCGCTCTCAAAGTGTGAGCTCCTCGTAAGGCTACTCATGTTAATGTGTAATAGTTTTAGACAGCATCTAGCAATTGAGAACATCTACAAGAATTTTTTTTTTCTTCATTCTTTCATTCATTCATTTCTTCCTGCTGTTCACCATTAATTGTTATACAGATACTTCAAGTATCTGTTTTGTACTGGGTGATTAGTTTACCTAGAAGGATGATTAATAGTTTGTTCATCATTTCTATGAGCTGCATTTAGTGAAATTGTTAGGTCTGCTAAATTTGGTTGATTTTGAATTGATTAAGTATTTGAATTTCTAGAAACAATTAAAGAACTTTATGGTACCTGTAGCTGCTCCAGCTGTTAGGGTCATGATGTCTCCACTACTCCTTGCATTAACTGCAGAGTTGACAACTGTTAAGATTTGATCATGATCGGCTCCCATATCTTCTGCAATCTCAATACAGTGAGATGCCACCAGAGCTGCTGCTGAGGCCATTGCAGCTGATGTTTTGGAAGGTGGCTTCTGACGTGTTGCTGCCATTTCTGCTGACATGGCATTGGAGGCAGCTAGTGCAGCGATGGCCGCTGCAACCCCTGCTACAGAGACAGCTGCATGTATTTGAGCATTATGAGTTCTGATCTCCTGCTTCTTCCTCTCTTTTTGATCCTTCAACCATCTTCCCATTGTTCTTCCTTTCATTATGCTCTTGTATAGCTGCACATAAGGGAGGTTAATGGGATGGCAATAAGAATTTTAAATATGTTGAGGAGGTTTAATGATGAGATACCCCAGTTTTGAGTAGTTGTTGACTGCAAAGGAATTCTGGAGTGAGTGCTTGATGAAGTAAAAACAATTCCTGCACAGACTAAATGGCTATAAGAGATAAGATTATGTTTATTTATCAGAAACAATTAATTCTTGGTTCTGACAGAGGCAGGCTTGAGTTCAGTGAAAATTTGCATTCATGGTATATTGTAGTGATTCATGCCTGTGGACCAGTGAACTGACTTCCTTCTTTGCAAAATTTATTAACTTAAGAATTGGATTTTTCTTAGTGGGGTGTGGCTATTTTCAGCTCAGACAATATATATGTGCCTATAGCTTCCTAGAAACGGTTATAGATATTTACAAATTAGATAGATTTCACAGGTTTATGGCAGCTGTTCTAAATCAGAAGAGTGAAAAGGAGAGAAGACATGACCTACCTTCATTTCTTCACTATCTCTTGGAGTTATTGGAGGGCTACTAGTGCCGCCACTCGGAAATTGCTGAAGCAACTGTAACATTCAGAATGAACTCAGCTTATGAAAACAGCATGACAAAAATGATTCGTGCCAAAATAATAGAAGAAATGGACCACCAGGCTGCCTCGTGTAATGGAGCTAAGAGAACTTACGGATTCTTTAGGATCTGTAGCGCTTGCATCTTGCCCTTCAGCTTCAGAAGAAGCCAGAGGCGGCTTGTTGAAGTTGTCACAAGTAGCTTGAGTATTGGAAAGAGCTTTAGAGAGTTCCATGGCAGAAACACTCCATGATCTAGCAAGAAACTCCATGGATTCAGTAGGAGTTTCAGGAGCATCACATGGCACTGGTTGCCAAAGAGCAGGATTATTCTCATCAATATTGTCAAGCTTTTTGGAAAAGCTCTTTGTGCTGCTAGAGCTCACTGAATAATACAAACACATGCAAAATAACCTTACACTTAAAGCTTCAATTACACTGGAAAAAAAATTTAAAGCTATAGCTTTATAATCACAAAAAAAGAAGCTTACTACTGAGCTTGCTATTTTCACTTGTTTCAGACTCTTCTGCAGTATGGCCTTTAGTGAAAGTTCTCATGTTATCAGAGAAAGAAAGGTAAAAGAAAGTTGATGAAGAAAGCAAGAACAAAACAGTGAGATATATAACAAGGGAAGTGAAGTAAAAATTGCATGTTTCTTTATTGAAGAAAATGAAAGTGAAGAAAAAAAGTAGGGAGATACTATAAATAAAGGCCCTCCAATCAAAGGGTACATCATCTTTGTCATCAAGTTCATTATATGTACACTTTTTTTTTTTTTTAATCTGAAGAAAAGGATACATAGATTCACAGAAATACACTCAAGTGGCAAGAGTACCTTGTGCTTGAGAGGACAAATTTTGGGTTTAAATTTTATCTTTAACATTAGGTTTATGACATCCTTGTAAAATGAGCGTTCAAATCCCTCCATTCTTCTGACTTAGTGGTAGTAAATTATGACACCTTTATTAGAAGGGAGGGTTCAAATTCTCCACCTCTCCCTCTCCAAAATTGCTTAATACTTCTCTAATAATCAAACTTGTCCAAAAAAATATTATATTATCAATTATATATCTATGTTTATTTGTTAACTTTTTTGACAGTCGTAAAGTAAAGATAAAATTTTTATATCACTATGGAAGATTAAATTAGAAATTTTAAGATTTCAGAATCATAAAGCTAGATCATTTAATGTTAATGTTGATTATATAATTTCTTTTAAAAATGTTGAGCGGCGGGGATCATCATTGCTAGGGGTATTGTTGGTGAGACTTATCCATTATAAAAGAAAGAAATGGGGTTCTTCTTGCTTTGAAGTGTGATTGATGTTCACTCCACTGACCTGAATATAAGGGCTATTGCATATTTGGAAGACAAAAAGAAAGGGCTACCCGCTACCACTAGCAACTTCTCCCTTTCTACTATCACAAATTTTCTCCTAGTGAGCTATAATTTGCAAGGAGCTGCTTCCATGTAAGACAAGAGGTGAAGAAAAAGATTTTTCTTTTTTTCAAAAATGCATTCAAAGCAATTAATACAGACACTTTTTTTTTGAACTGAAAATAAGGCAGACACTTTAAAGCTTTTATTTTTTGCTTTTGAAATCTCATGTTATATAATATTCCCATTTTTCACCTTGACTTGTTCCGAATAATCTTTCTTTATTGACTAGAAAGGACCAACATTTTTGGCAGTATTTTCTGTTTGCAACCAGGAAAAAATTGAAAGGAAAGAGGAAACATAGAGGACAATTTCTGAATTTCAGGTTTAGGCTACAACTCAGAAATGGAGGAAAGAAACTCCAAGAAGTCATGTCCATTGTCACGTCCAAGATAAATTTTCTTGTTTAAATAGTACATATAAATGAAGAGGGTTAAAGGACATTAATGAACTCTTAATCAATTTACATTCAGAATATTAATGTTATTATTTGTATTACATTATTTTTAAGTCTAATAAACCTCAGGAAAAAAAAAAGAAAAAGAAACAGCAAATTTGTTAAGTAATTATTGGAAAAATTACTTTAGTCCACGGGCATGAATCAGTTTGAGAAGATATTTATATTTAGTGGATAGTTCTCACCTTCAAACCAAAATTTTTATATTTCAATAATTGAATCCTTCATTTTTTTTTCAGCACCCGTATCCATAATCTATTGAATTCTAACCATAAGGGTAGAATAACACTTTGGATTTTTAGGGGCATTTTAAACTTTTTATAGTTTATTTTATATAATTTTAGATGTGTGATGGGTGAAATATTTTGATATATATTCATACCAACTCTCATTGTGCTCCTTATACTCTTTAGGAGGGAGTGACTAGTGATTAAGGGAGTTCGCTGGGGACCTAGTCATCATGTGCATACCCCTCTCTCTCATAGATTTTCTCCATACCTACACATTCGGATGCACAGTGACTTGAATCAATGTAATAATTTTAATGAGAAATAACAAAAGTAGCTCCGATTATATTCATTCATTGTGTCTCTTGTATATTATGATTGTGTTTGTGCATATTACTACATTTATGCCTTTGTGGTCTAGTACTTTGCCTCACATGTTATGACCCTTGTGCTAATTTTTCTTTTGTGCAACAGAATTACTTATTTGATCTAGCGGCTGACTTACTAGAACCAATAATTATATATTTGATGTAACTGTATATACTACAATTCAAATTTAAAATATCACTAAATGATTCTAATAACCCTGTAAACTTATTCTAAGCAAATATTGAATCCTTTAACTTTTATTAGATTCAATGTGAACATCATGACTGACCTTAGGGATTAAAATGAAGCTTGGAAGATCCAAAAACAATAATTAACCTCACTTTTGTTCGTAGGTTTATTAAAGTGAAAAAAAGTTTAGATCTCTTTTTCTTAATAATCTTGTTTCGTATACTAACATATCTTGTTGATTTGGTCAGAATTAAATTTAGTGCGCTAGCCTCCTAGCTTAGTAGTAGAGGGCTTGACATCTTTGTAAGAGGGGAGGGCTCAAATCCCCCAACCCCTCTCCGATGGTTGGAAAAAAAAAAATTTAGTGCAAAAATATGGACTTAATGAATAAGATATTAAGATGGGTTAGCAAATTTATTTACAAATTTGGGATTAAAATGTAGGCATATTGAATTGAAGTGATTATTAAGCTGAGAATAATTAAAAAGTGCTTTCTAAAGAGTTTTATTTATTTTTTTGGGAATTGGAGGAGGCAGCAAACCTGCAAAAAAAACAAAAGAAGAGTATCTCACTGCAAAAGCTATGCTCTTGATTGCTTTAGGTCTCATCATTCATGTCTGCCGCATTAACAAGTCTTTAACATTTACAAAGGTCCCACATTCCATTACCATGTTAAATATATAAACACACGTACACACTCACAAAGAAATAAAAATCAAATTCAAGAGCATTATCAATATCATCTTTAAGGATCTATACACATCATTCATCCCCTGGCCTCCACAAAGGCTACAAGCAGGCTCCATCATGATGGCAATCAATCTTATATTTATGTATGCCATGTACTTTTTTAATACAAAGGTTTTTATTTATGAATAATTAAATCATCAATCTTTTGGACCATCCTTCTGTTAATAGATACAAATCTTATGAATATCATGTTACAAATGTAAACTCTTAGAACAACTTGGAATTCGGAACTAATATGTTCTCTTCTGGAAAATGCATTACTGCCCAGCATTATCAACCTTCGTTGGCAGATAGAATTTAAAATGGTTGTTTCTAAAACTTGCTTTTGATATAATCCCGCCAAATATTATGTTTTCTTTTGGCTTGTTTCTTTCTTATAAAAAGAAAACTATAAGGAAAATAAAAACTTGGTAAGATTGACGATCAAAAAAAAATCTAACTTCTTATATTTACAAGTAAACATCATGGGAAATGGAGATAGTTCATGTGGATCTTCATCTGGCAATAAAAAGATGTTCTTCAATCGGAGTCCAGTTGATTTAATCTCCATCCATATTTAACAGAAAAAATCATAAACGTTCCACAATCCAGTAACCCTACCCTGCAGGGAGAAATAGAAGCTTAAGCCTCAGTGCAGTCTATGTTTGCATGATTCCTAGGCTTATTCATGCCATGTCCAACTCTGCAACAGAACTATTAAGAAGAAAATGAACAAATATCTGGCTCTGATCTACTGGCTTGTACAACAATTTCAATCTAGTTCAGGACAAATTCAACATCCACACAAAATTGCTAAAAAGAGCTTTGACATGTATTAGTTACCTCAGCAAAGAACTCAAAAGATGTCCAGAGTCCACACCTCGGTTGGAAGATGGGCATTTAACAAACCACAATTCAGCATCAACACATCCAATGGCTCTTTGCACTCACCAACTAAACTCATTTCACATCAAAACCATTAAGTACAGAAAATCTGGCAGAGAGAAAATATATATATGGTCAAGCACAAAAAGTTCCATAAAGCTTTGATACATGGAGAAAAGGCAATTACAACTGATAAAAGTTACACAAAAATAAACAACTGAATACCTGAAACACTACCATACTTTTTTTCAGATTCTGAAGGATGCAGGTACCTAGATTCAAATTGGTCCAGGTAAAAATCCAAAGCATCGGTCCAAATACACAAAGCAATAAGAACATAAAGCAACTTAATCGTGAATTAGATGTAAATGATCAAAATATCCATACAACATTCAGGAAGCCTTATGATCTATTAGGAGGAATGGATGACCCACTTTACATATCATTCATCAAACAATTAGACGCATAACAGGATTAATCATTTTCCATCCATGCACACAGTAACAAAACCAAGCTGCAATGGCCTAGCACCATCCTATGTCTGTACTTTGTTGTCACCTTGTGGATGATGCATCGAGCGAACAAAGATTCTTGCATTGAAGAGATCAAGGCATTAAAATTTCATGATAGCAACACTGTAATATCTGGATTTTGTCCCCTAAATCTGCATCTGAAAGTACAAGATACAAATAAAAAACTAAGTATTTGAATAATACCGCAATCCCCAATTAGTATAGCAACAATGGCCACATGGGTATCCATGAATTGTAAAGTAAAATGTAAAACAAAAACATCAACACAAATGACTGGAAGTATAATTATCATACCAATTACTTGGCTGAAGAAATTCTCAACAATCTGCTGGCACCAGTTCTGTTCCCAATTCGATGACCAATGTCTGAGGCATCAGTTGAAGCTTCTACTTTCTTAACGTATCTTCCAAAGGAGCTGGGCATAGCATTTGAAGTAGATGATTTAGGTGCAGTTGTAACCATCTGCAAGCATAGCATTTGAAACAGCCATTAAACATCTAAGTATCAATCCACAGTACAGCATAATGATGTAATGTAACTAATGAGGAACAAAGCGCGGTCATAGTAGAAAGCGCAGGTTGTATAAGTGCAGCAGTGGAGCCTAGGCATACAAGCACTGACGCACATAATACAAGGAAAAGAAAAGATGTCAGATTTGACCGCAAAAAGATGACCCACATGTTTTTCAATTGGATTCTTGGTGCTCGGATTCTGAGACGATTTTAGCTGTGTTTGAGCATCAGGAAGAACAGCATTGCTTGATATTCTATGTTCTACAACTTCAGCAGAATAAGAATTGTGATTGTCCCCTGAAGATCAAAAAGTAGGAGCCTAAATTTGATATACTTGTATATGAACATTAACATACAATTAGGCTCCTACAGTCTAATAAAGCAAAAGGAAAATTAAAATATAAGAATATACAAAACGTGTTTTGTCTTGATTAATCAGGAACTGACCTTTATGCTTATCCAGATCTGTACCCATGGGTCGAGTGCTTGTTACTCTAGAATTTGGCAGCAAGCTCTGAAGAATCTCACATGAAACAAATAAATCAAGATTGAATACAAACAACTCTAGATGCAATTTAAATGACATGTTCACACTTCTGTTACTTTAGTCGTCTACCAAAAAATTTAGCATATAATCAGAATAAACATGAATAACAGCTTAACCAAAAGTGAAGACTGATAGCTAAGGGGAGCCCATTAAAAGGCTCTCGTAGAATCCATTGGATGACTCATTGAAAATAACTTAAGAAAGGTGGGGGGGACTAACTGATGTTTGAGCTTGTGGCTTGGTCTTTTGCGTCTGCTGGTACTTTAGAATTGTCCAGTCAAAAACATAATCAAATTCATATCCTGCTGATGTGCAAAAAAGACAAAAGTACGAAATTAATTGAAGAAAGTCACTTTAGCAACCAAAAAAAGGATACAAAATCAATGTCCAAATTATTGTTTTCATTTATTATCATACAAGTTTTACTTTCTTACATGAATCAAATATCAGAGAAGGGAAAAGAAAAAATATACGATTAACATAATCCAAACTCATCAAACTGCCTATTAGTAAGGGTGTCATAATCCTCCACATCCAAAAAGGCAACTTACCCTTATTTATTTGCTTCGTAAAACTATGAAGATTCTCAAAATAAATCAATTACCTTCCCGAGCAAACAAGTCACGGAATAGGCGCTTCAGAAAACCATAATCAGGTCGCTGATCAAATGTTAAGGAGTGGCAGTAATGGAAGTAGGATGCAAACTCCACCGGATGTGACTTGCATAGGACCTTTCAAAAACAAATGTCAACTGATCAGCAAATGGAAACTGAAACAGGTAGCTCAAAGCACATATATAGAATTTGCAAATAACAGCCTTATAGCATTTTTCTTCCACCAACACCTTTTTCAGCCTCAGGGCCCTCAACCTCTTACAAAATACTCCTATCAGCTTCAACAACTTCCAGTAATATGTTATGCACACAGGAAAGAGTTAATCATCCCAACAAATAAGCATGCTTGCCACAATGTGGCAGCCACATTTCTTGAAATATTCTGCTGCCTGCTGTCTTAAACAATTTTATGTGTGTGCGCACATTTGTTCCAGGTGATTATTTAGATTGGACGATCAATTTCAGAGAAATAAATCTGAGAGCAGTCTTATAAGAAAAGTAAATAGAATGACAAACAGACGAGTCAATTACATTTGGGCACACACCTCAATTGGAGTTGATAACTTCTTTTCACAAATTTTGTCATATTTTTGCTTCTTTGTTGCTGCTTTCAGCCCCTGCCATGGTAGACTAAATGAAGAAACCAATATCAAATAGTTGCGACCAGCTAATCAATCATATTTACCTAATCATAATTCATAAACATAACTAATTACAGAGTAAAAACCAGAATCTTGGCTGAAACATCAGTAAGAATGAGCAACTATAGCAACAATAGTAATGCACTAAGAGCATACCTTCCTCTCAAAAAGTACAAAAGGAGATAGCCAAGAGACTCCAAATCATCTCGACGGCTTTGCTCTGAATAGATTAACAATGAGTATAGCTCCTGGATTCCATCTAGTACCAAATGCTAACAAACATTTCTTACTTACCAATTCCAAGATGAGTATTGCAACTTGCATAGCGTGCAGTCCCTGTTAAGTTTTTGTTCTCTCTGTATGAATTTATCAAAGTAGGGAAAACAACTTTTTAGCCAATCCAGATCCACAAAGAGAGGTGAAAAAAAAAGTGGCATACATGAAAAGAAGTCAGAAAAAGGCATGTAGACACATGCAAGCGCATATAAGAACAGATAAAAATAGGTTATTTCTAGCTTCTAATTTCTAGTACATCAGTATAAACAGTTGATAAATTCTTAATCCATGTTTCTGGGTTCAAGGAAAAATCAAGCAAAATTTACGTAGACAAAATGTTCAAGCTAACCCATCATAAACAAAAATCAGTCACAATAAATACTTCGTTGTTTACAGATGATATATACCATCCCACTGTGCTCATATGAAATTTAAAAATGATCATATCAACTTTTATCTTCACATGGAATCACATTATTGGGATGTATTAAAGCAGACAATTTTGATACCATCCTTATTGTCAAAATCTGAAACACAAATACCTTCAGATATCAAACAAGGAAGTGATTCCACAAATATTTACCTGTAAGGAATATGACGATTTGTTGTCGAGTCCCTATATCTTTTTGCTAGTCCAAAATCAATAACATACACCTGATAAAGATGGCAAAATAAGAAAAATTTGTCTCAAGAGATAAGGAAAAGGAAACCTACTGAATCAGGATATAATAATCCACATGTGAGTTGCTGAAGACAAGCCCATAACAAGTCTTTCTACCTGATTTGCTTTCTTTCCAAGACCCATGAGAAAGTTATCTGGCTTGATGTCTCTATGCAAAAACCCTTTAGAATGTAAATATTC
Source organism: Mallotus japonicus (assembly GCA_949634005.1). Lineage (NCBI taxonomy): Eukaryota > Viridiplantae > Streptophyta > Magnoliopsida > Malpighiales > Euphorbiaceae > Mallotus > Mallotus japonicus. The sequence continues at coordinate 16,841 of CATIWK010477872.1, forward strand.
AATTCTTGAAATCTGCATTTGATTGAAAGATGACAAAACAAAATAGAGTCAATCAGAATTTTGATATTTTCTCCTCACGTGGGCCACTGACGTCTCCCTAAGCAAAATCTCTAAATAAATCAAAAGGCTAACTTTTGCCTTTGATTCACATTCTTGTTGTCTAGAAAGTGTAAAACTAAAAGAAATTAATTCAGTTCTATTCTATTTAGATTCTAATTCAGTTCTATTCTATTTAGTTGAATCTAATGCTTGGGACATCATAATTGCTACAAATAATTCTATCAATTTTAAAAAAAAGGCAGCTTGGAGACTTTCTGAAAGAAATGAAACCAAAGCATCATGATTTTGCAATGTTTCAATCGAATTAAATTCTTGCAAAAGATTTATTCCAAACAAGGCCACTGTGCTAATTTCAATACTATGCTTCTAAACCCAAGGAAAATAAACATAAGCTAACAAAAACAAGTAATATTTAACTAGTTTGGCAATTACCATTTGATCAGCCAACATCAACACTGTTTTAAGCGATAATTTCCTTCCACAGTAAACAAACAAGTCTTCCAAACTCGGTCCTAGCAAGTCGAGAACTAACACATTATCATCCCCATCCACACCACACCATCTTATACTTGCAACACCACCTAAATCAAACAACAAAATTCAACAAATTAACAAAAAAAAAAAATCAACAGCACATCGAACTAATAGATTTCACTGCTTTGTTTCTAATACTCACTTCCTCCTTGAAGAATACTGTACAACTTAGCTTCATACAACAATTGTTGATGCTTTGTCTTGCTATTTTCCTATAAACCAAAACCAAAAACACCCAAATTAATTAAACCCTAAAAAATCAAAACAACTTCCGATTGGTTTCAGCTAATTCGATAAACGCAACTAAAATACTTACAATCTTAACAGCAACAATTTCACCACTGTTGATATGACTAGCTGAAATCAAAATTTCACCATAAAAGTTAAAAAAAAAAATCAGCAAAATTAGAGCTTAAAAAATCAGAAAAAAAATAAAACATAATTTAAATTAAAAAAAAAAACCTAGATAGATTTCGCCGAATGATCCACTTCCAATTTTGCGACCTAGCTTGTACTTGTTTCCTATAATCCTCTCCATATCTTCGTTTTTCGACAGAAAAAAATTAGGGTTTGTACAGAGCTTAGAGAAGCAGACACGAGAAGTTTCAATGGAGGCGATAATCAGAAGGAGGGGAAACCAAAAAAAAAAAAAAAAACAGCGAGTTTGGTGAAAATTTGAAATTTTTAAAAGATGAGGGGTATGTTTTGTAAATTTTGAAGATTATCTTTAAAAAACAAAAAAGAAAAAAGAGGCGTTTAACACGTGATGGAGTGGAGATGGAGCAGATGATAATTGTGATTAGGTTGTTGAGATAAGTATTAAGTAGTGTAATTAGTAACGTTTTTTCTGCTCATTTTGTTGTTTGTTTATTTAACTTGTTGAGCCACCCAAATTAATCTCTATAATTAACCTTCGGTTTGTTGACTTATGTTATGGCTACATTAGATTTTAATTTTTCTAAATAATTTCAGTTACAATTTTATAATAAATTTGACATTATTATAAACGTAAAATGATTGATTTTAATGTTAAAAAAATTGATGAATAATTATAATTGTATATTTTAAGGTGCAGAAAAATATTCAGACGAAAAATAATGAAACCTAACATTTTAAGGTGCAGAAGAAGTCTAAAATTTATAAAGCATGTCAAACTAGGAAAAAAAAGTAAATTTTCCTAGTTAATAAGAATTCTTAGCTATTCCATAAAGTAAAGTACTCTACATATGTTGTGCATTTTGTTTGGAGATCAGCGAACTCTGTAGTTCATTTGTTAGCTAGAGCCACGAGTTCTGTGTCTGATTTCAGAGAGTGGGATTCTATTCCACCTCCTTTTATTTGTAATGCTCTTATTTTTTATTCCCATAAGTAATATTATCATATTTTCTTAAAAAAAAAAAAAGGGTGATCTACCTTAAATATTGGAGCATTTGTTGAAGAAATTTTTCAAATTTCTTTAACTTTTTAATGTTTGCAGAATTCAAATTATGCACGGTAGATTTTAATGTATTTTTTATAGTTTATGGATAGATCAAATGTGTAGTTGTGACTAAGATTTCAACTTAATTTGATGAATATTCCTCTCAACAAGAAAAAAAAAACTTTAATGAATATACTGTTGAAATATAAGAGATAAAGGCTAAAATTAACATATTTGTTTTTTTCTTAAAAAAAAAAAATTCTGTTGGGTACAATTGGATTCTATTTTAGTTTGACCTTTTATCTGTATTATATTGTTGCTGTGTTGCTGTTGGTGTGTTGGTGGTGGTGACGCTGTTGTTCGGCTTTTTGCTTGATGGCTGTTACTGGTGTTAGGGCAGGTGTTGAAGGGTTGCTCTGCTGGTTGTTGAAGGCATGGAAAGGCGTGGTGAAGAGTGTTGAAAACTTGCATGGCGCTTCCAGATCAATGCCCCAATGGTGGTGATGTTGGTAGTGGTGGGTACTTCACCTAGAGATGGAAATGATTTTTAATAATAGTAAATATAAAAAAAAAGATAATAATATTATTATTTCATATATAATTAACAGTGAATTAATAATAATAATAAAGGATTTTTATGATTGTTAAATGAGTTTAATTATATAAATATTAAAATAAATTTATTATTTTTCTCAAAATTTCTATAAAATAAAATTCAATAAACTTTATAAAGAGAATTATCAATACATTTATGGAAAAAAAACTTTATAAGATTCATTTACTTCTGGAAAATATCTTTTGGAGAATATTTTCCTTATTTTTAGGTTTGAAGAAAAAAAAGAATTCTTTATAAAATATATGAAAAATATTTTTTTATTGAGAAGTGAATTACTTTTTTTTTTAACAAGTACAAATTTTGGGAAAGGGGTGGGGATAGGTCTTGAATTGAAGACCCTGTGATGTTTGTGAGAGCGCTTAACCATTTGGCCAACATATGCAGATAGAAGTTAATTACTTCTCAGAACCAAAAAGAATAAAACTAAAGCTGTTTTCTAAGCTTACTTTTATTTTAAAATGAACTTTGTTTAGAAAAAATTATCTAAATTAAAAAAATGTGAGAAATATTGTGTCTTTTTTGTAAACTAAAATCATTTATCATATAAAAATTAATAATGTTTTTTTCATTATAACTTGACATATTTTACATTAAATTATCCTATTATAAAAAAATAAACCACTTTTCATGAAATTTTTTTTATAATTTTTATAATTATATAAATTGAAATTATTTTAACAATTTTTATATAAAATTATTTTAAATTAACAAAAAACAGTGATAATTTATAAAAATATATCAAGTTATAATAAAAGATATTAATTTTTTACACTTAGAAAATATAATGTTCTTTCAAAAAAAATAATATTTTTCATATTTTTCTGACTAAATATTTTTTTAAATTGGGATTTTTTCTTTACAAAAATACCAGTATAAAAAAATATTTTCAATTAATAAAGTAGCACTAACACTTATAAAAAAATTCTACAGTTATAACAATTAATTCCATAAAAATGGTTTAATTTCTTATAGAATAACAATTTAACAAAAAATATATAAAGTTATAATAAAAAGAAATACTAATTCATATATTCACGAAAAATAATATTATTTCTCAAAAAATAAAATAAAATATTTATATTTTTCATAAATTTTAATAAATTTTTAAATAAAATGAATTACTTTATTGTGAAATAAAGTAATTATAGAAAAATACTGAAACTAAATTTTAAATATTTTCTTCCATTAACAAAATATATAAAAGATAAAAAAATCAATTAATGATTTTAATTTCTCTCTAAACATTAACTACCAGCAATTGTATTTTTCTGAAAAAGAAAGATAATCATTCGATAATATTAAAATAATAGTGCATGAATAACTTAATCCCGCCTCTGTATGTCACAATTGAAATATAAAAAACACTTAAAATTATACAATAAATTTAGATGGATTGATATAGATTGAAACTCTTATAATTAAATTTCTATAGTGTAATAATTTTTTTATTACGTTCGTAAGGGACTGTCTGTAGGTAGTAAATTAAATTTTTTTCTCTCCACTAATATTAACAATTAGTCTACGATATATATAGATATTCAAATAAAATAAAACCTAATAATTAATATAAACATTAGAAAGGTAACAGAGGTTAGAGGCAAAAATGAAAAAGAAAAGGGCAATAAACGAGGATGGACGCATATAAATCAACAACGTGAAACTTGAATATAATAAAGATAGTTAGTTGATGTATGTGATTAGATTAATTCATATTTTATAAATCACAAATCTTAGAAGATGGTATAAAAAATTAAAATTCATGAATTATTTTACTATAGAAATTGTTTATCGTGATATAATAAAAATTAAATAAATAATAATATAAAATTTTCTTGTTAGATGGTAAAAATTAAAAATATAAAGTAGTTAATTTTAAAAATTAAAGTAAATATAATTAGAAAAATGAAAGATGAAAAAAAAAATTAACACTCGTTAATATATTGTAAAGTGAAAAAAATATAAAATATAAAATTTAAATTTAAAAAAATTAAAATAAATATAAATAAAAATATGAAAGGTCATAAAATATAAAAATTTAATGTTCATTAATATTTTATGAATTAAAACAAAATAAAATACAAAAATTAAAAAAAATAGCTAGGATTAAAATTGCCACGTAATAAAATTTGTTTTATATGGTAAAATATGTATCCTCAATTTTTATATATTTTATATAGACTAATACATGGCGACCTATGAAATACTAATATAATGATAACATTTAAAAAAATTATATGATAAAAAATTATCAATATGAAATAATAATTCGTAAAAAATTCAAAATCTGTTATAAGATTTGCATACCATTTTGAGAAGGAAAAAAACAATTATGAACCATATAATGAGTTAGATTTTCATAATATAGATTTTGAGAATTTTTTTTAAACATTTTTAACAGGTCTTATTATTATTTTATTAAAATACGTTCAACAATCCATTATTTATATATGTTTTGCTGACGCCATTTGAATTTCAGGTGGCTTCGTCTGGTGCACATGTATACAACTGCAAACTTGAGAAATGAAAGTGCACGTATATGTGTCATTTGAGAAAATGATAAAAAGATTTTTTCATATTTGGTAAAGAATATATTAATAAAGATTCTAGTTCATTGTATTTTTAGGAAGTTATACTTGTATTAGTTGAAATCTGATTTTTTATATACATGATTAATTTTATATATATAAGATTTTTTATATAGTTTTTAAATTTAATTCAAAATTGGTTTCAATTATTATTTTAAGCTAATAGAAATTGTTAAAACATATTTTTATATTTGTACAAATGAAAGGCTCAATTGTATAAGATTAGGAGCTTTACTATTAATTTTATAAAGTATGATAATTATTGATTGATTATTTTCACTTGTGAGAATATTGAAATTTTTTAGTTCAAATTTTTATGATTTTTTTAAATTGATAAAATTTTAAGTATTTTATTTTTTACTATAAAAAAAAGCAAAAAGAACGGATCAAAATATTTATATTTTTACTACTTGAACTGCTTATGATAGACAAAAATTTATAATTATTATCTAATATAAATATTAGTGAAAATTATAATCATTAAAGGGAATGTTACCTGTTGAATAGCATGATAATTAATTTTATTTTAAAAATGATAAAAGAAAAAATTAATAAATATTATAGTATATGTTTTTTTACAATTATATAATTTTTATTATATTAATTTAAATTGAAATTTTTTACAATTCTGAAAATAACTTTAGCAACTTCATTGACACGTATAAGTTTTTTATTGACTATAAAAAGGAAAAAAATCAAGTGATTAATCATATATTCCTATTTATGTTTCTATAAGATTACAGCAGCGCCTCTTATTTAGGTACCCACTCCTCCTCTCCCTTTCCCTCCCTGAACCACAAAACCAGTAACATTTCCAACAGAAAGCAAGAAGATGATTACAGAGCCACTCCTTTTGAGCAACCAAAAAGGTGGCTTCAGAGTCTTGCCTTTCATCATAGGTATGTGTACACACACATATATATACATATCCCTCAATTTCTTTAAAAAAAAAATGCATGAAATATGCACATTACACCTTTCTTGGTTTAATGTTTTTGCTTGAAACACACAGTAAATATGGCATGTGAGAAGGTGGCGAGTTTCGGGTTGTCGCCAAACATGATTCTGTATTTGACAAGAGAGTACAGAATAGAGGCAGC
>CATIWK010477882.1:0-25976 GCA_949634005.1 Mallotus japonicus
CCCAGTTATTACCCTGGGTGGCGACTCCATCATCTCCACGCTATGTCTTTGTGATGTAGTAGTGTGTTCCCTAAAGCTCTGAGCTTAAACAGTGTCGCGGTTGCAAGAAACTTGGGCGCGCGCTAAACCCCGCCGTCTACAGTAGTAAAGTTCAGAAATCTAAGAGAAAAAAGTGTTTGATGTCACATATAGAGAACCACAGATTCTTATAGTCATATGATATAAATGTTACAGTAAATCAACCAATTTTTTCACAGAAAGCCAATCAAAATAATCAGGCATATCATCGCCCAAATCAGAATGAAAAGATGAATCTGATTCATCATATTTCTCAAAAGCCTTTTTCATAGATGCAAGCAGTTTTAAGCATAATATACGTGGAGTTCCATCTAGTAGGAACATCGAGGGACAAGCATGATTTGCAATCAATTCCAACAAGCTCAGATATTTCTTTGAATTTTCTCAACCTAAATGGTGAGTTTCGAATGTATCTCACTAATTCCCTAACTTTGTTCACAGAATTACTAACATCTTTTAGACCATCTTGAACGATGAGATTCAAAACATGAGCAATGCATCGCATATGCAAGTATTTACATCTAACAGGAGAAGCACCCCAACTCAATAATTTTTTTTTGAAATAACCTATAGTTGTGTCATTTGATGATGCACTGTCAACAATCACACAAAAAAAATGTTTCAAACCCCACTCAAGAATGCAATTTTCAAGTGCTTTAGCTATGTATTCTCCTTTGTGAGAAGTGACAGGCACAAAAGAAATTATTTTCTTTTGGAGCTTCCACTGATCATCAATGAAGTGCGCAGTGATGCACATGTAATTAATGCGCTGAATTGAAGTCCAGGCATCAGTGGTTAAACAAACACGATGATAATGATTTCTGAAAAATGTCTTAAGAGATTGTCTCTCACTCAAATACATAGAGAAGCAGTCCCTACTTAATGTCCATCTAGATGGAAACTTAAACTTAGGACATGCAACATTTTAAAATTTTTTGAATCCCTCACCCTTCACAAATTTGAAAAGGAGTTCATCAACAATTAGCATATTAGCAAGTGCTTTTCTAATAGATTCTTGATCAAACTTCCAAGTTCCTAATGTGCCAACATTTTCATTTTTATTATCAGCTTCCTTATTGGGTGCAGGTTGTAATGTCAAGAGTGATTGTCTAGTATCCATAGGATGAGGGATTTTAGGACAAGTAAGCACATAACTTCTAAGAGTTGAAGTACCTTGAAGCTTAGAATGGCATCCTAACTTTTTAAAACAATAAATACATTTTCCTTTTACCATAACGCCATTCTCATTTTTGAGTTTCTCGAAATGCTCCTATACTTTTGACCTGGACTTTGTCTCCTTTCATTTTTTTCCAGTGTTAGTTTTCTGAGGTTGCTCAGATTGATTAACTGCAGGAGCTTCCACCATAATTGCATTTGATGCAGGTTCTACTCCAACAGGAGTTCGACTGTTTTGTGTTCATCTACAACAAAACAAGTGAAAAAAAATTTACATAAGAATATTATCAATTAAAAATACACAGAACATGAGATGAGAAATGAGAATAATGTATACCTTTAAAGAAAAAAAATTTTGCGCATGTGTTCGAGTGACAGATCAAGCAAAGAACCACATACCACACAACAAAGCACTAGAGATCAAAAATTTTATTTTTTAAAGCTTCCACCATTAACTTTATATGATTCCTTCAATGAAACGCCATAACATAGTCAAGAATCGCCAGATCAAAACTTCACTTGACCTTTTGCCCCGTAGGAAACTGAATACCTATAAACAGTTCCCCATTATCAACCAAACAAATACAAGTAATGCATTGTTTATTCAAACCAAATAAAAAATTATTCATAGAATAAGTGTTGAAAAATATTATTATTAAAAGTAACTATTGCTATGCAGATGCTAGCACTTTTCTTGTCCTTTAATTTCATTTTCAAATGTTGTGTTTTTAACATTTTATCTTTATATTATTTATCTCTTTTTAATCATTGAATAAAAATAATATTTTAACAATTTAATAATCAAGTTTAGTTTAAGTTTTTATTGAGATATTAAATATAAATAATAGGCATAATACATCCGCAGACACGTGAACTATCACAAATTTGTCACTTTGACACTCGAACTTTGATTTTTGCCAATTTAACACCTGAACTTGCTTATCACCTCACATATAAACACTTGAACTATCACAAATTTGTCACTTTGACACCTGAACTTTGATTTTGACACCTGAACTATCACAAATTTGTCACTTTGACACCTGAACTTGCTTATCACCTCTCATACTGGTGGCAAGACGCGTGTGATGAATTCTTATTACACATACAATAGGAGAATTTTAAGCTTGCAGAAGCACTCGTCAAGCACATAGGTTTGCTTGCAGCATCCCAAGCGAGTTTTATGAGAAAAGTTGCAACGTACTTTGCCAAAGCATTAGCTCGTCGAATCTACAAATCTACCCTCAAGAGTGTCTTGATCCTTCATATGCAAGAAGACAAGGATAAAGAAGATAAGGAAGAAGGCAAGGATAAAGAACACTCTGCAAAGTGAAAAAGACGAAGTGGAATAAACAAGGTGAATAGGCTAAAAGAACACTTTATGTCATATACTACTTCAATTAAAAAAAATTATTAATTAAAAATTTATTTTCCCACGTTGGCATTTTTTTGTCTATGACGCGCTCAATAAGAATTAATCACACGCGTCTTGCCACCTATACAGAGAGGTGTTTTATATGTGAGGTGATAAGGAGGTTCAGGTGTTAAATTGGCAAAAATCAAAGTTCAGGTGTCAAAGTGACAAATTTGTTATAGTTCAGGTGTTTATATGTGAGGTGATAAGCAAGTTCAAGTGTTAAATTGGCAAAAATCAAAGTTTAGGTGTCAAAGTGACAAATTTATGATAGTTCAGGTGTTTGCGGATGTATTATGCCTAAATAATATATATAAGTAAGTAAAAAAAATTCATTTTCACATACCAGAATGTTCATGAAGAACTATGAGCTGCTCCTGTTGTTTTTTTTTTATATAAGTTGACAAGATTTTATTAATAAAATTAGAGGGGAACGAGAAAGAATCAAAAAAGAAAAAGAAACAGACCAAACCCAAACAAACTAAGAAGAACAAAACTAAAACAACAAAACCAAGTAACAGATCTTACATTAGATGAAGCAACTAGTCAGACCTCAAAAAAATTATGATGATTAAAAGCATACAGTATATAGAAAAAGGAATGAAATTTATGATTTTTATTCTCCTTTCTTCATTCTTGAAAATTAGTACTAAGCATACCAAAAAAAAAATCTGATTTTGCTAAATAATCATTAATGATCAGGAAAAAAGAACAAATATTGAAGTTAACTAAGACAACAACTACATACATACAAGTAAAACCAAAAAGGAAACCTTTAAGCAAACTACAGAAGCAAAAATCTTTACCGATTTTGGGAACTTTGGGAAAAATTTAGTTGTAGAAGAGGGTGAAAGGAGGCGATGAAGAGGGAACGGTGAGAAAGGGTTTGTGGGTTATAAAAATTTAGGGTTGGGTTGAGAGAAAATGAAGAGAAGGCGGCAGAGGAAGAAAAAAGAAATGAAAATTAGGGTTAGGAATAGAGAACATTATGTATATATAGTATTAAGGTTACAGGGTATATTTAAAACGCAGCATTTTACTATGTATATATATATTCGGGTTTTCGGACAGTTTGGTTTATAAAAATCATTAGCCGAACCGCTTTCTATTCTCGGGTCGATTGGAGCGGGTTTTCGGATCTCGGCGGTTTATGCTCACCCATACAACCAGTGCAATAAATTACAAGGAGAAATTGTGATAATGTAGTTACCAACTAGGTGGTTTAAGGTAGCAAATGCCATCAAATTCGTATTTATTTTTTTATTTTTTTTTTGTAGGTTTAAAAAATGTTCATATCCTACATTTTTTTATTTGATTTTTAGTTATGTAATTTATGTTTTTAATAATATATTTTCAATTTAAAATTGATATTAATTATTATCAAAAACTCCAAAGTGAAAAAAATATAGTGAAAATTTTGAGTTTTTTGCAATAAAGTATAAAAATAATCCAAATAAATCAATTAAAATTTTAATTGATTTATTTTGAATGACTTTTAGTCACATATCTTTCCATCAAATTTTAATCTACCATTACAATGATTTTAATTGCCATTTTTTCCGATAGCAAATTTAGGAACACTAATATTGATACAAAATTGTATGTCTAATTGTCTCATGTCAGAAATTAATTTTTTGTGACATTTTTGTTGTCACGAATTAAAAATTTGTGTTACTTTTCATTGTCACTGATAATTTTTTTGTGTCAATTAATTTATAACAATTGTATTAATGTCACAAACAATAAACTAGTGACAACATAATTTTGTCACTATATTATCTATAAGTGACAATAAATTATTAAAGTGACATATAAAATGGTCACTAATATAATATTGATTAGTTAGTATAATTAATGTGACAATTAATAATGTCATTATTTGTATTTTTTGGAACAATAAAATAGATTGTCATAAAAAATAGTATTGTATTTGTGACAATATAATTTTTATGTGACAATTTTAAGTTTAATTGTTACAATATATGTTGTCACAAATAATATTTTTTGTGACATTCAATTTATTGTGATAAAAAATTGTTATTCGTAACAATTTTTTATTGACATATTTTACAATAGACTTTTTGCAATAGAGTTTTACGTGACAACTCCGTGACAATTTTTTATTGTCAAAATTAATATATCGTGACAATTTTACATTATTTATGATAATTTTAATTGTAACAAATGAGCCATTTTGTTGTAGTGTTACATTTTTTTCCAAAACAAAGAAAAAAATAAAATTGAACACAGAGGAATAAGAAAAGAAGAAACACCAACAACAACATGCACAAAAAATTCAAAATAGAGTCGGTGCGCAAAAAAAAGCGAATCAAATAAAAAACCACGAAAAAAAAGAAGCAAAATCAACAATTAAAAGAAATGAAAACATTTAAACACATAATCCCAGCACTAAACATAAAAATTACCTTTTACATATTTTTCAATAAAAAAAACGGACAAAGTGAACAGATTGGAAAAGGAAAGCAGAAAGCACCCAACAACCATATGCAAACAAAAAAAAAAGTCAGCCTCCCTTTAAAAAAAATGTAGAGATTAAAAAATACCAGACTAAAGACTTGTTAATTAGCCCCCATCTGAATCAAGCTTTCATTTTTTTTCTTTTTTAAAATTTGACAATAAACTGAACTTAAAGACCCATAGATTTTTTCCTCAACTTAAAAAATACACAGACCTTAAGAAACATATGAACACAGATAAAAAAAAAATTCAACATGCCTTCACAACATGCAGGTGATTGTTATAAAATTTCTAAAAGGTTAGTCAAAGGGAATGCGGCTCTCAATAATTGGAAGCCATAAAAACCACCCAAAGGGACATAAAACAAAAGGCGAGCAAGGCAACACCATCTGAAAAATTCCATTTCATTTTTCTTCAAAAAAATAGACAAGTTAAGCAAAGGAGAATAGGATAGATGAAATACCTTCAGAGAACTGGGAGAGGAGAAGGGAACTGAGTGATGTCAGCTGTGAATGGAAGATTAAAAGAAAAGGGGGTAGTAGGGTTCCACTATGCAAAATGACTAAGGTAGGCTCGTTAGAAAAATTAAATGGGGTCATTTACGTTCCTATTTCAAGGACAATGATGGCATTCCAGAAAGTAAATAGCACAGGATTTTTTGCCCGTATGACCGACACTTATGTATGATTCGAACGGGCACATATGAAATGACCGAACAAGACAAGGAATGAAGGAAAGAGATGTCATTTTCTCTAAAATATGGAGGATATTCATGGAACCAAAATGCATGGAATATAGCTGATCAACAGCTATGCATGAACGAAACATGGACCGAGCTGTCTATAAACAAATTAAACGGTGTCGTTTTCCTTCTAGAGTTTTTATTCCTTTGCATAAAAAATGACACCATTGAGCAATGAAAATTTTGAATTTTTTTTAAATTCAAGGAATTCACTATAAATGAATAGTGAATTTCATGTCCCTCTTTATATATAGGGCTAAGCATCAGGCGGGTCGGGTGTGGAGGCTTAAAAACTGAGCGATTTTAGGGGGTAAAAATTTTAACCGAATCGAAGGTTAAATGAGTTGGAACCGATGGTTCGGTTGTCAAAAATAAGTCGCATGAATCTATTCAGTTTTCGGATTGGGCCTATAGTTTAGGCTTTTTAATTTGGGCTGTACAAGTTAAGCCTGATGATATAAATTATAACTATTTCATTAAAATGGTGGGATTAGCCCACAAATGTTTACAAAATAATGCTAATTAGGCCTAAGGCTCTTACAAAAAATATGGCCAACGACCCATTACACCAAACATTTACAAAATACAATGCTAACTAAGCCTAAGGCTGTTCAAAAAATATGGCCAACAGCCCATTACACCAGTTTATATGAATATTACACTGTGTAAATCAAAAAGATACATGAAGTATCAAGTATGAACTATTCTATCCTATGCACAGTGGAGAATAGTTACAAAAGATTTAATCAAAAAATTCAGAGCCACAAAATTGCCTGACCTTCAATATACTGAATCCAAAATAGATGATCTGTACAAAAAAGAAACACAAATTAGTTTAAAATATTGAAAAGAAAAAATAATGAATTTTGAGGCTCAGATTTTGTTGCTAAAATCATTAGAAGAATGAAAGCTCATTTTAGGGCGGCAACAAAAAAAAAATGCCACCAAACCCAAAAAATAGAGAATTCATTAATTTGTTGATTCAGATTAGAATAGGTGGAAGCATCATCACTGCCTCAAAATTCGATCAAGTAAAGACATAAAAATTAGCAAAGTAATAATGCTATACTCCCTGGCAATAAGAATCCCAAATATAGTCAACAATATTGGACTGAAATGTAGTAAGGCACAGAATAGAAGAAAAAATATTAACTAATCAATGGTGCAGTCACATATTCTACATATATAGAAGTTAGTAAATCATTGAATCAATAGATGAAACAAAAGAATACATATAATAAAATAGATTCACAGGCAAAGAACACAGTAAAGATGAGGCTTAGATGTTTTCAAGTTATATAAGGAAGACAACTATATTTCTGGTAACTTATAAAATTTAGTTACCAAAGAAACACAACTAAGAAATCCTTTGCGAATCAAAAAACATAAGGTGGAAGCTTCATCATAGCCTCACAAACAGTTGTGCAACAACATAAATGCACCTAAAGTTGGTCACGTTAAAGTAACATAGGCACCAAACTAAAACAGAGGCACATATCTTATATAGCCAATGCAACTTCAATAATAGATGCACAACTATTAGCACATCAAACAGTTTGTAACATATAATCATAAAAAAAATGCACATCAAACACATCAAAAATTAAGTGAGTGATGAGCTATCTTATTGAGTCAGATTACATGTGATAAAAGGACTAACACCAACTGGGGTAAATCTACAAAACAAGAAGAGATAAGGCATTAGATACATAAACATTTAAAATATACAAAATCAAACAAAATCAAATCTTATATTAAGAAGTTACCCTTTTCAAACTTTTCAAGATCCTCAATTTCCTCTTTAATTGAAATTGGCATTGAACTAACTCGCAGCCAATAATGAGTGCAGATCAGTGCTTCCACCAATTTGGGAGTCAATGAACTCCTAACTATATATAAAACTCTTTCGTTAAGCTAAAAGCTTATTTAGAAGCAAAGTGGAGATTGGAATAGCCAACACATCACGAGCCAATCAAGAAAGAGTTAGGAATCTCTCATAATTCAGTTTCCACCACCTCAACACATCAAAATTCCCTTCCTCCTCTACAATTGCCTCATTTAAGTATATTCCCAACTCAGATTTCTAGCTTCCACCACTACTAGTCTCCATTTTATGCCTCTTGAACTTCGCTTTCAACATCGACATTGGTTTTATATTTGAATCACTCACAAATTGACTGCTATCAACTAAGAGGCTACCTTGTGACTGACTGTCACTAACATTACTAACAATATATGAACAACATAGTCAACATACAACTCAAATAATGCAGACTTTATTATAGAGAATAAGGTGGAAACTCTAGCATTACCATACATTTAAGGTAATGAGATCTCAATGTATTCCAACTTCACACAAGGATCTATAATGTTGGCAAAAAATATCAAGAAATTCATTTTCTCAGGATCCCCCCAGTATTTGTCAAACTTCCCTTTCATATTCATGCCCATTAAGACCACAGAATTATCAAGTGATTCAGTACACTCAGTCAACATACAATGAAGCTCAGAAATTTCACTAAAGAAAGTATTAGCAGTCACATAATGAGACCAAAGATTCTCATTGTCATATTATAGAAGTGTTTCAACAATTCAACCAGTTTGTTCACAAATTATTAATCATATAAGTTAGGTACTTCACCTAAGTTTGCTTTAAATGCAAGCTCTTGTTCTTCAAATTTATTAAATATTTTTTCATACATGCATGCAGTTTTCAACATAATATAAGTTGAATTCCATCTAGTTAGCACATCAAGAGATAAGGCAGACTTAGTTTCAATTCCAACTAATTGACTATACTCATTGAACTTACACAGCCTAGCAAGTGAATTTCTTATGTACCTAACTGCTTCTCTTACTCTTTTCATAGAAATGGAGACATCTTTCAGACCCTCTTGTACAACCAAATTTAACATGTGAGCAATGCACCTCATATGTACATACCGTGTTCTAATAGTGCTTCCACCCCAAGAAATTAATTTTCTTTTAAAGAATATTAATGCAATATCAATAGAAGATGCATTATCTATTGTGACAGTGAATACATTCTTAGTCCCCCAATCCAGCATACATATTTCCAAAGAATTAGCTATATATTTACCCTAATGTGAGGTAACAAGCACAAAGGACAATATTCTCTTTTGAAGCTTCCACTCACTATCTATAAAATGTACAATGATGCACATATAGTTAATTCTTTGGATTGAAGTCCATGAGTTAGTGGTGATACTGACTCTTTGACTGTGTTATTTTAAGAAATTCTTTAATTTCTGTCTCTCATTTAGATATATATCAAAGCAATCTCTGAACACAGTCCATCTCGATGGCATTTTAGATTTTGGACAAGCAACAATCTTTAGGTATCTAAAACCCTCCCCTTCAAAAATTTTTATTAGAAGTTCATCTACTATGACCATATGTGAAAATACCTTCCTAATTGCTTCCTGGTCAAACTTCTAATTACCTAAGACCCTACTAGATGAAGTGCCTTCTACATTATCTGGTTTAAAAGTTAATAGTGCTTGTCTACTATCTTTACTATGAGGGCTTTTTAAACAAATGAGCATATGGTTTCTCAAAGAAGAGGTTCCACATTTTTTCGATTCACTAAAGAAAGTTTTTACACAACATAAACATTTAGCTTTTACTAAATTGTCGTCCTCATCTTTAAGTTGCTCGAAGTGCTCCCACACATATGCTTTGGACTCAGTTCCTTTTCTTTTTTTTTGTTTGGCCAACAGATTATTAGATTGCTCATTCTGCTCATCATTTTATATTTCTTTATGTGCTTCCACCTCATTAATACCACCAATAGCATTTTCACTGGCAGTAGCCATTTAGCATGAAACAACAGAACAAATAACATTAACAAAATGAATGATAATATTAAAATAAATAGATTAACATTAACGAATTCAAAAAAGGTCAATAACAGACCTTACTTACGCCGATTCAATTGGTTTTAGGCGATTTTTGCACACCCCTCTAGATGAGGAAAGAAATATTTTCATAGGCAATACAAATATGAAGCTTCCACCATCTCAGTAACAGAAAATAATTTTTCAATCAGCTTCCACCATTTTTTTCATATTTGATTTCCACATATACACTCTGAAAAAAAACTCAGTAGGTCAAATAGCAAATCAACAAAAATAAAACAAAGACTCAATATCACAGACACTAACACAAAATCACACATGATCACAGACTTACAAGGGCTCACATAGAGTCATAGAGATTCACAAAACCACATACTCATACATAATGAAATATCCACACGAAGAATCTAAACAGACACACAACAAAAGACTCCAACAGACACATAAGACTCAAACAGACACAAAAAGTCAAAAATTTTCACAGATCTATTAAAAAAATCCTATCTCATTGACTTTAAAACATCAAAGACTCACAAATTCACAGTCACAGAGCCTTTTAAAAGAATCACAAATAATCATCTTCTAGATCTTAAAAAAATGTACATGCAAAGTCCATACTTAATTGATCTAAAAAAACTTCTTCTTATTTTTCTAAAATGCTAAAAAAATTTCTCAGATCTAAAAACATTTAAGTTTTTTCTTTAAGAAAATCCAAAAAAAAATAATTTTAATAACATGCAAACACAACATAAAGCGATGCAATCATGCAAACATAAAACACAGAGAGTCAGAGAGACGAGAGCGGAGAGAGACCAAAAGATAGAAGATAAAAGAGATTGAGTCCATAGACAGAAGAAGAAGTAGGAGACTCGAGAATAGAAGAAGCGGCTAGGTTAAAATTAGGGTTTACAAAAGAGAAGAGAGGAAGAAGAGGGTCGTCTGGAGAGAAGCAGAAGGTTCGAGAATAAAGAGAGAGTGGGAGGCGGGCGAGAAAATGAAGGATAGGGTTTTATAAGTGTGTATTTATATAATTAGGGTTAGGTTAAGGGGTAGATAGGTCATTGCAAGTGTGCGTGCTTGTGTTTGTATATATATATATATATTATTAATTATTAATATTAATTAATTAAAAATTAAGGTTTTCTAGCAGTTCAACTAAAGAAATGTCTCAATCGAACCGATCCTCGAAAACCGAAATTCCTACATCCCCTTACCCAAGCTGCTTCACATTCTTCCTCAGTTCATTTTCGGTCGGTCCACTCGGTTCGGGTTTTGCGGATTGGATGGTTTATGCACACTCCTATTTATATATATAGATAGATTACTTAGTTTATGAAAAAAAAAAATTATCACAAAATTATAATATATTTAATAAAAATTATTTACATAATAAATATTTTATTATAAGTAAAAAAATATATTTTTAAAATCATTTAGATAGTAAATTGGAAACTAGTGCATAAGTTTCATATTTTAGTTTGTTTATGAATATCATAAACTATATTTTGTCTAATTTAAATTTAATTAATTTATAAAATAAGTTTAATATATAAATTCAAAAAAATATATAATGTCAAATTTTTAGAAATTTACAAGCAATCTATTTTGTCTGTATTTATATTCTTTATTAGAATTTTCAATTTCCAAATAAATTTTAGAAATTTTAGGAGATTCATAACTGAGTTTTGATAGTTTTATATCTTAACTTTGTAAATCTTTTTTTTTTTTTTACCTTTATTGGTCATTCAAAATGTAATATTTTTACATATCTATTTTCATATTTTTAAATTAATAATCAAAATATTTACAAAAACTTTATTAGATTAACTATTTTACTTATATTTCAATATTAAAATTTACTTGTTTTTCAATTTATAATTTAAAGAATAATTTTATGTTACTTTTTTTTGAAAATAAAATTTTTATTTATTAAATTAATATAAAATATAAAAATTTTAGTAATATCTTAAATAATTTAAATCATCTAAAAATTTACAATATACATTTAAAACAAAAAATACATATTAATTAAAAGGTTATATATTTACAAAAATCAGGAGATTAACAATTTTAGTTTGGGCAGAGATTTTTGCACTCCCTCCATTTATAAATGAACTCTATTTAAATCTTTATATTAGATACAATGACTTTAGTACCTTTCAGTCAAAAATTATATTTCTATCAACTTATTAATATTTGCAAAATATTTCTTTTAATTATTTTATTTTATATTAATTTTCACTATGTGTAATATTTTTAACATTATATTCTAATAAAAATTTTAATAGAAGCTTAAAATTAAATTCACCATTAATTTTTTTTATGTTGTATAATACCATTTTATTAAAAAATTTAATAGAAAGCTTAAAATTAAATTCACCATTGAATTTTTTTTACCATGTATAAACACTTGAAACGTTAATACAATTAAAAAGTTAAAAATTAGTATTTCACAACTAAATTTAAAGAGAAATATAACTGTTTTTTAATAAAATTTTAGTAAAATAAGTTGAACACAAAAATAAAATAATATAACAAATTAATGAAATTATAAGTAGCTCTTTTTTTTTTGAGAATGAAATTATAAGTAGCTCTTAATTGCATTCAAGTTATTAATTTTGACAATGTATACATCATTAAGTTAGTATTGACTGTTGTGGAAAATCAATAATAAAATATAATTATTTTGAACTAAGGATAATTAAATCATTTAAACTATAAATAAAATTAAAATGGAGTGTAATTATCAAAATGAGAAGCATACCAGTTACTTAATTTCCTAAAAAAAAAAAGCCATAAGGAGTACAAAAATTCCTACCTTTTTAGTTTTTATCACCGTGAAGTAAAATTATTTTGAAAAATAATAAAAGTTGTTGACTTTTAATTTGACGCAAGGCAAGATAAAATAATTTAAAGTTTATGATAGAAAATTATATTTCCTATAAAGATACTAAATTTAATTTTAATTACTTATTTAATTAATTAGTTTTATTTTTTTTTTGACATGGAGGTAAAGGGATTAACCCCTACAACCTCTAAATGGAGCCAACCCCATGGCTGGATCAAGTCAGCTCTAGGCAGGTAGTTCAACATTTAAATACCTTAGGGACACTGTCCTTAAGGATTTTGTGAGGAGAGGTTGGGGGAGGGAGGATTGAACCCCAACCTCTCCCTCACACCCCTAAGGCCAAAGGCTCAAGGGCAATTAATTAGTTTTAAATACTTACTTAATTAATAATATTAATCTTAATTAACATGGAGATAATCTACCAAAGTAGCTATGAGACCAAAAAAAAAAAAAAAGTAGCTATGAGACAAAAAGATGGAGATAATCATATTGTACTGTTTGCTTGTTAATCTATAATATCTTTTATTTGGTCAAAAAAAAAAAAGTAGCTATGAGACAAAAAGATTCTGAGTTTTTAACTTCACCAAATAAATATAGTATTTATCAAAAAAAAAAAAACTAAATATAGTAATAATAAAAATATATACCTTCATCATCAACCCATGAGTAAAAGTAACAATTTTTTTTTTATTTTAACCAACTCATGAGTAAGACTAACAATTAATTCTAAATAAAATAAAAACCACATAATGCAGAGCAAACTTATTATTATTATTATTTATTTATTTTTATACGCAAACAAATCCTTATTTTATAATATTCCGTCGCATTTCTCTTCCCTGTCTCAAATTTAATTGGCCAATCCAAGTCATTTTCGGATCGAATCCAAGCTCCCAAACCAACAGCAGCAGCAGCAAAAGGAAGATTCCATTTTCAGTTTCCGGTATCTGGTTATCCCGGTTCGACCTTTTAGGGTTTGCCCAATTCTAATTAAATTATTATGGCTCAAACGCCGGGAAGGGGCAGGGTCGTCGGAGACTACCTTGTTGGTAGGCAAATCGGGTCGGGTTCATTCTCAGTGGTTTGGCATGCTAGGCACCGAGTTCATGGCACTGAGGTGGCGATAAAAGAGATCGCTACCAGTCGACTCAATAAGAAGTTGCACGAGAGTTTAATGTCTGAGATTTTTATTTTGAAGAGGATTAATCATCCTAATATTATTTGCTTGCACGATATTATTGAGGTTTGTTTTACTTTAATTTTCATTTTCCACCGTGTTGTGTTTGATCGTTGTTGTTGATGAATATGCAATTTTAAGTCATTGTGTCTCAAAGTTGGAAACTTTTTGCCCTTTTTTTTCCTTGTTTAGCAGGATTCAAGGATATGGAATATTTTGTTTTTTGAAAAAACGAAACTTGGGGCTTTTTTTTTTTAATTAAAAATAACTACTGATTTGAGCTTTTTTCAAGTTTGCTGAATTTACGAGCAAAAATGCATGGCATGGCTAGTGGGTATGTTGAAAAGTAATTGCTTTTTGTTTGTAGCTTGTGTAAACTCCCGGTTTCGAAAGTCTAAATATGCAAATGGTCTGTTACCATGTTTGGAATCTTCATCATTGCCAGAATTCAATTCTTGCAAAATCATATAGATCTAAGCGAAATCATGCTTTGATTTATATGATTTTGCAAGAATTCAATTGGTTGAGATGAATCTTGCTCATGATTTATTCCAAAGAATGACTTAATGTTTGTTTATGTTAATGTGAAATAGGTGCCAGGTAGAATAAATATAGTATTGGAGTACTGCAAAGGGGGTGATCTTTCCATGTATATTCAACGGCATGGAAGAGTTCCAGAAGCAATTGCTAAGCACTTCATGCAGCAATTAGGTATGTTCTCAATCTTTTATTCTATGAATTCCAATCTAAGCATCTTTGTTATCTAATTTGCACTCTATGGGTGGGAATTGTCGTACAGCGTCTGGTCTACAAATCCTCCGGGACAATAATCTTATACATCGGGATCTAAAGCCACAGGTTGTTCTTATTCTCTTAACATTCCATTTTGAGTTTGAGGTCATGGCTGGTATTTGTTTGTTGACAATAATATGCTTCCTAGATATAGTATTCTCTTTTTGATTTGGTTAATCATGAGGCATAAAGTTGAAATTTAATGTGGGAAATGGTATTGTGTAATTAGTCTTTTGTAAGATTGTAAGACTAATAATGGGTTGTGCAATTTGTGAAGAGAAAGTATCTTGGAATATATTGTAAGACTATAGACTGGGATTTTGGTGTTTATTAATTCTGTCCATGCAGCCTTGTGGTGTCTGGTTGATTCCATTTGTGACATGTACTGGTTTTTGTAACAGAATCTCCTCCTTTCCAGTACCGGGAGCAATGCACTTCTGAAAATTGCTGATTTTGGATTTGCTAGGTAATTATCATCGTAATATTCCTCTTTTAATCTTTTCTCTATTAAATTTTATTTTTTAAATCTTGTTTCTGATCAGCATTTTTGGGACTTCAGGTGAGAATGAGACTTGCTTCTCTTCCCCCACCAAAATGAATTCTGTCTATATTCCCAAAATGAATTCTGTCTTCTCTCCACCAAATATATTTCCAAAACTTTAACATTCACACGATGGTAAATACTAAGTTTACTTAAAAACGTTTGAGCAATGTTGACTGTAGCTGTTATCTGGAAAGCATTCGCTTGAGTTGATTCTGAATGGGTCTGAATATGCATCATATGGGAGAAAAGGGATGAGAGGGCAGGGTGTTGGGAGGGGTAGTAAGGTAGGGACTAGTGAATAAGTGACCTTGGTACACTATCTATTCTTCATCATTTAGTTGACACCATACTGCAAGTATTCAGACGGAGTTAGGACCCAATATTTTCTATAATGATATTTTCATATTTTTTCCTTTGAATTCCATTATGAATGTCTTAATTTTGAAAACAAATATTGACATCTGTTTGTACCAAACTTGCATTCTATCCATTTTATTGTAATCAAACTTATTCCTTTCGAATGGGTAATTTTATATTAAGATATTTCAACAATACTGATTTTGTTGATGGTCTGAAAGTTTTTCATCTCTCTGATTTTTTTTTTTGTTTTAATTTGTACTTCAAATTTTGGATGTCATACTTGTGGTTAGATCTCTACAACCTAGAGGCCTTGCAGAAACCTTGTGTGGTTCACCCCTCTATATGGCTCCAGAGATAATGCAACTTCAGAAATATGATGCTAAGGTGACATTTACTATTGTCTATGAAATAATTATGATAATGCAATTTTATTAAGTACTTCCTGTTAACCTTGAACTGATTACACAGGCAGATCTCTGGAGTGTTGGTGCCATTTTATTTCAGCTTGTAACTGGAAAAACGCCATTTACCGGAAACAATCAAATACAGGTTTAATTAGCATTGTAAATGCATGTAGCTATTTTGCTTTTATGGACTGTTCTGTACTATGGCTTTGAACTAATTTTCAGTTTTTAGTTGGACTATTTTTTTTTTTTCTTTGGCAGTTGCCCTGACCAATGTGTTTCTTTTCTTGTGGTTATAGTTGCTCCAAAATATTGTGAGGTCAAATGAATTGCAATTTCCTGCTGATAATAAAGATTTGAGTGCTGAATGCATAGATTTATGCCAGAAATTGTTGCGTCGTAATCCAGGTATTACATGCAGCATAGTTTGAAATAGAATATATATGGTTGCGCAGTAGCTGCTACATATTGGGTAACGGAATACATGCATATTTGTGTTCATGGTTTCTTGTGCTATGATGTGTGCTTCTATAAGCAATTTTTGTTAACATAAATCTATAAATTCAATTAGTGAGTAGCATAGTGCTAAGTTTGGGATTGTGCATCTTTGATGTGTATCTTCTATTTTTCTACAATTGAAAGTCAAGGGAACCACAACAGAATTTGTATAATATTTTTGGAATTTCCAGCAGTGTAAACAGTGTTCTTTTGAGGTTAAAGGCTAGTAATTCATATTAGAATATTTCCTTACTCTAACTGAAGAGCCAACATTTCTTAAAAGCTTTACTTTTAGATATCTCCTGCACCTTGGCTTCAACTGGTGTTGAGGCATGACAATACTAATTTTGACCACTCGCATAGAATTTTAGAGGGCCTGATTGGCAATGCTGTCGAGAAAAGAACTACCTTAGAATGCGATTTGATATAGTTGAAATTTGTTTCCAAAGAAAATTTGACAATTTTGGATAATAACAGCTCCAAAACAGTAAAACAACAGTTTTTAAACTGCTTTTCACAACAGCATCTAAAAGGTGCTTTTTGCGAAACCAGGTTGCAACAACAATGGCAAACTGTGCTAGATTGATCATTGTTTCTTGTTTTATGAGGATATAATGCATGGGTAAAGTGATTTCCGTTGTTGAAGATCAAGGTGCAATAGATAATATGAGAGAGCCATAATAATTTCTATCTGTGATAAAATTTTCTTACAAATGCTTACTTTGAATGCCCCTTTGTTTGTTGCTCTTTTGTCAGTGGAACGGCTAACTTTTGATGAGTTTTTTAACCACCCATTCCTTTCCCAAAAGAAAGTGGATGAATCACTGAGGTACAAGAGACAAATTATTGTTCTTTCTGATTAATGTGTGTATGCCTTCTCAGTGATAAATGTAATAATTGGCATGCAGGGTCAGGAGGTTTTCAAATTCAGTTGACAGTTTTCCATTGTCTGAGTGCAATTCCGTAAAGAATACAGAGGATACATCTCTGGAGGATTGTTTGCCTTTTTTCCTGGATGATGATTCTAGCGGTCCTGAAGGCAGCCCTTCCTTTTCTAAGAGGAAGTCATCAATGAAGTCCACATATGGATTCTCTTTAGATACACAAGTTGATGGAAGGGAAGCTAAGTCGAATATCTTAAATAACACTGATTTTACTCCCAGATATCCTAATGCCAGAAATAAATTTGAAGATACTAGTTTTAAGCCTGACATCAATAAATTTCCTGATGAAAATCTACATGAAGCTTCAAAGTCCATTAACCAAAGGTCGACGAATGCCTGGTCAAGAGGTACTGAGAGTTACATCTATTATATTCATTCTCTATTGTCGTGTATTGTAGAAATCCCAAATATATTTTACCCAACCTTTTTTATTTTTATTATTTTTTTTCTCATTGGTTGTGGTTCGTACAGTTGTGGATTCATTGGAGTTGATAGATCAAGACTATGTTCTTGTATCGAGTCCCCCTCTAGATGGGTCGTCTTCATCAGCAACTATGTCCAAACCATGGCATGTGCCGTTGAAGTCACCGAGTCCTTCTCAAGCAGCTGTCAGTCTAAACACCGCCCCAATGCCAATAACTGGCAGTGTTGACAATAATGTATTTCGTGTTGGAAGCTTGGATAGTCCAAGCTCTGCTCCTGGGACTTCTCAAGGATCCATGGATATTGGAGATGTTTTGGAGCACCCATCAACTCATTGTATGACCAGGATCAAGTCATTACAGCAGTGTGCATCAGCCATCTCTGAATTAGTTCATGAGAAGGTAAGTTATTGCGTGCTATTGTGCTGTAAACAAATATTTCATACTACTCTAGGCAGTGTTGAATGTTATTGTTTACAGTAGTCCATGGGATGAATCTTTGGTGGAAAATTTGATATAGTTTATGTCGGGTAAACAACAGTTGCATATGGTATTTTCATTGACTAGGTCATGCAATTGGTTTGTTCTTACCTACCTTTTTTTTTTTTTTGGTGTATCTAAATTACTTGCTAGTTTTTTCACTCTGTTGCTTTGACCAAAACAATGAAGTCAATAGCGCAATTGCCTTTTCTTTTTATGATCAAGAAATGCTGAATTTTCTATATCATCAGCTTATTGTTGCATTGCCAGGGTCACTGTAGTGCACTAGTTAAGTGATGAGATGCTGGTGCCAAAGAATGGTCTCTGCTTGCTTTTAATGTTGCACATCTATTCTTTGTACCTTTTCTAATTTAAAATAATCTAGTCTAGATTTTCTTTGATGCCTGAAGTTTTAATTATAAATTGTGGTCTGTTCTCAAATCAATTAATTTCGATGTTCATGCATTAGGCTGAGTCAGGTAAGCAACTGGAAGCATTCTCGATTCAACTTGTTATGCTTGCAATCTGGAAGCAAGCACTGCATATTTGCCATACTCTGGCTGCCTCAGCTATAGAAGGAAGTCCAAGCCAAGAAAGCACAAGGTTGAGAAGCAGCAGCAAGAAGCACGGGACTCCTGATACAGAAGAGTGTCCAGATGGTGTGTCAGAGAATATATCCACTCAGATTGAGAAGGAATTTTTACAGGAAGTTGAGCATGCTGAGGAACTTGCCAAGGCCATTGAACCTGGTATAATTTCAATATTTTGATTTACCTTGTGCATTTAGATTAGTATTCTAGTTTTTTTTCTTGATGACTGTGCATGAACATTTCACATCTATTTAGTAAAAATAATTATTTTTTTCTTCCTCTCTTTAATGTCTGTTTCTAGCTTGATGAATTTTTAACTGGTTCCTGATACAATTGAGTTCATATCTTAGAAAGATTACTTCTTGTTTAGTAGCAATTTCATGAACTTGCTATTGAGCTTTATCGTCTATTTGTGGTAATTTAAACTACGGGATTGGAAACCTATGAATTGGTGGTTGAGCTTGATTCTTTTTTAAATAGAAAAGATCTTTGGCTTAGAATCAATATTTGAAAATCTACTTATCTCCAGGATCTTTGAAGCTATATTTACATAACTGTATATCTATCAAGGTTTTAGAGATTTTGCATGCTATGTTTACATAACTATATCTATTACGATTTTAGGGATTTTGCATGCTACTAAACACCTATTAGGCTTGATTTTTTTGATGTTCTAAATGCAATGTGTTAATTTGATGTTTGATATCCTGAATAAGGCATGATTATTGCAGGAAATATTGAGATGCCTGATGTAATGGAGACGATCTTTCAATCTGCCCTTGCTTTGGGAAGACATGGGGGGGTGAGTGTTCAAATCTCAATTGCATTTGAACTGTTGACTCATTTTTTTTTCCTTCTCATTTACATCCGTTATCCATTTTAGTATGTTCGTATAAGATCAAATACTGATTAATTAGGCACTACTTTTGGAATTTAATAATGTAAAGTAAGCTATGATGTAGGCTTGTGAAAAGTTCAATATGAAAATCAAGCATTAGAAGCTAAAGTTTATAAGGTGAATTATTACATGAGCTTTGTGCTGTATGTGAAGTGAATAGTAGAATCAAGGGGATAAGAATTCAAAAACAACAGAATCTTTTTCTTTGAGTGCCAATGGATGCTATTTTGACAAACAAAAACTTAGATCTGTAGGAGGTCATAGCATTGCTCATGTGTAGAACTCATTTAGTGCTCTCTGCAGGGCATCTATTTTCGGAGGACTATCCATCATTTTATAATATGACAAGTAAATTAATTCTTGTGGTGCGTTTGGATAGGGTTAAAGAAATAGGATATAACAATTATAGTTACGGGAGTAATAGTTACAAGTGTAATAGTTAAATTATTAAACTTGTTTGGTAAACAAAGTTAATGCATAAACTGTTAATGTGAAATTATTTAAAAATTGTAAATATAATTGATAAAATTTATATAAAAATAATAAAAATTAATAAATGTACTATTAAATTTTTATAAGAAATAAAAATTAATTTTAAAAATGTCATATAATTGGAAAAGAAATTATTAGAAAAAATTTTGTAAAGATAAAAATACATAATATATATCTATAAATTCATACACATACAAAAAAATATTTGTATAAATTTTATGCAATATAATTAATAGAGAATAAAATTAAAAATTAAAATTGCCTATAACAATTAGTTCATAGGTCATGAACAAGCATATACTGATGGTTGATATGTTTTTAATGTGCTGATTATTGATATGATGTTTTTTATAAAAATAATATAAATTATAAAAAATCTTAAATTGATTTATATATATTTTTTTAAATTTGATTTGTGGCTTATTAATATAGAAATTTATATCTATATATATATTAAATATTGAGCTCCAAAGTCATTAAGCAAAAAATTTGACTAGTGTATATTTGTGTATTCACTCTAAAATTTAATGTGTCAAACCATTAAAATAAAATATTTATTATAGTTTTTTTAGTATTATTTTTTAACTAAAAACACTATCATACATATTCCAATATTACTCAAATGCTAAAAGTTTTTATATAATACATTTTTTTTTTCTCAAATCACTCAATCATTTTTCCCAAACCATTAGAAATTATATTTTTAAAAATTATCTTAACTAAAACACTATTATACATACTCCAATAATTTAATAGTTCTCAAAACAAATCATATTATATTTAAAAATAATGGCAATAAAATTTAAGAAAATAAAATTAATGTAATATTTTTTATTTTTAATTTATTTAGTTACCTTTTTCTCTTTATGAAGATTCATATTTTAAAACACATATGTTTTATTCTATATAAAACACTTTAATTATACTACATCTAAAATACTATTCTTCTTTTTCATTTGAAATTATATCTTTTATTCTAATTAAAATATTCATCTTTTATTCAATTAAAAACATATTTTTCTTTTTATTTAACATAAATAAAAATATGCAACTTTTTAAATATTTTATCTATTCAATTATTATTATTACGGTACATATTAAAAATATATATGTACTTATAATAAAAATTATCAAATAAAATAATTATAATAACTTTCTAAACTTTCACTTTTATATTTAATTAATTTATAGTTTTTAATTTATTAAAATTATTTAATAATTATATCAAAATGTGTATATTATTTAAAGTCCGTGTAAACACGGATTTACGACTAGTTTTTTTTTTAAAAACACTATCTATAAGATATACAATAAAATAATAGAAAAAAATAAAAAGTTTTTATCTCTAATAAATTGTTTTTCTACAGGTATTTAACCTACCTCCACCTAGTTTAACATGAATGTATTAAATGAGGTGAATTGTTAAGGTGCATATTTTAAACTTACCAAATAAGGGTAAAAGAGGTTAATGCATTATAGGAGTAACAATTAACCTCCCTTAACTCCAATCCAAACATTGGAGTTAAATTGTACCCGTTCTTGAAATTAATTTATGCCCTGAAGATTTGTATAGATTCAGTATGAAATCAGGCAGTGATGGTGAGCGAATTTAGTGTTAAGGATAATGAAGTGCCTACAGAATTGTCAAAGCAATTTGATAGAATATGATAGTATAACCAGGGCTTACAAACTGAAAATAGTTTTCTCATGGTCGGCAGGTTGAGGAGCTGATGGGTGAAATGGAGGGTGCATCTGTCTTGTATTCAAAAGCAGTACGTCTGTTAGTCTTTCTTCTGGTGGAGGCGCCATCCCTTATTCTCAACCCTCCATTCTCTCTCACAAACTCAGACCGGTATAGACTTCGTACTTATATCGATTGCCTTAATAATAGGCTGGCCCATTTAAGGTCTCAAAGGATGGCACTTCTCAAATGCGAGGAACAGCAATGTCCACCTTAGGATACTCAAAATTCTTCCACTTTTCCTTTGTAAAATTATTTGTTGGTACAGCTATTCTTTGAGTGACTGGGGTTGGGATATTGTCAAAAAGGTCAACCTGTGTTTTTTTTTTTTTTTTTTTGAGCAAGTAGCCTAGATGGCTAAGCCTCATGGCTGGGTGTTTGTTGGGGGTCCGTTCTAGGCGGGCTAGACGTCGACCTGTGTAGTTGGGGGATGGTTGTTGTAATATTCTCATTTATGTGATTTGATGAATGAACTACCAAAAAAGAAGGGGGAAAAAATGGAAATGATGCAATGTGAAAAATGTTTTGCATCAACTTGTTTTCTATTTAGCCGTATGCAACGTAAAAATATGCTGCCTGTTGTTTTTTCACCGAGGTTAGAACATAGAAGTCATAGTAGGTTAGGTAAACTTTTCCTTCCATTGCTGAAAGGCAAGATGGAAGAGACCTGAAATCCAGCGGATGTCCTTGGGTAAAGCCCGGATGGCAAGTCGGCTCACATGTTGAATCTGTGAAAGACTTGCTCATGAAAAGGATACAAGTGCACGTAATCTTGAACTTAATTTTAGCTTTGAATGAGTTAATTCGATCTTTGAGGGAGGATCTCACCTGTATATAAGTATATGTGGGTGAATTTTGCAGAAGTTTCATTCTGTGTAGCGCGGACACGGAAAAATATCATTTCTAAAAAGTATAGGAAATGGATTATAAATAAAGTTTTCACATTTTAATTTTTATTGATAAGTATATGACTCTTTTTAATTTTGAGTATAATGCAATGAAAAGTAGGTTATTTTTTATTGAAAATTTTATATATCAATTTATAAAATCTTTTTACTTCATTAGTATTTTTATTCTTAATATTTTTATTGGCATCTTTTAAATTGTACAAAAACAAAAATATGAGGAAAACAAGTAAATATTAAAAATATAGGTCATAGGATATACAAATAACTATTAAAAACATATAAATATTGAAAATTTATTTTTTCTATCAATCAGTAGTATAATTATAAATTATTTTATTTAGTTAATTAATATGAAATCCGTTTTAAATTTATTTTTCTTATTTAAGAAATATTAAAAATAATATATCTTTTAAGTTGAAAACGGGTGTTCCAGCTAGAATTTTTCTGAGGAATTTTCCGAAGTTTGGGAGAAATTTTCTTAAATTTCGAAAAAATCGAAAACTGTTTCCTTGCATTGTAAGTAGGTTTGATGGACTTTTTTGCTCAACAGTCTTTGTTTTGTTCTGTTTGGCAGCTTTAACTTGACATTATCCTCCTGTCACATGAACTTAATTACTGGAGGGTACCGCTATTGACTACCCAGTCACTAGTCTTAAAAGTTTCGATCTGTATAATTCTGTTTTGAATGGAAATGGAGTTGCCCTCCTCCAACAAGCAAAGGATTAGAAAGTTCAATAAGCAGAAGCAAACCATTCATCGTAAACCAACAAAAGTCTTAACATATATAATTAAGTAGAATTTAATATTTTAAATAAATGCTTGCAATGCCAAGTCAATGAAAATGACAAGTTACTTTTATATATTTCACGTACATTAAACTAATACCATTCCTTGCCAACAGAAGACTCTGTGACATTGCCAAGTCTTTGTATATAGAAGTAATGATAACACCACACCAACAATTACACCACTTCTTTTTTTTTTGACCAAAGTGGGGAGGTTGAGGGGGGGAGGGGGGTATTGAACCCCCAATCTTCAACCCACACCCCCAAGCCTCCACCACGCTAAGGCTTTGGGGGTTATGCATATATTGATATGAAGAATTTGAGAGCTGGAACAAAAAAGAAAGGGCTAAAGTGCAAGTTTAGATGATTTTTTTAAAAATAACGTGTGGACCATGAGTTTTAATTTAGGGTCCCTGGTCAAGAAAGTTGAGAGTGAATCCTAGTCAACAACGAAGACTTTATTTAACTCTAATTCCATGAGGAAACAAATGAAGTTACTAAAATACCTAATTCAAGCCACTGAGATAGGAATATCCTTTACATAATTAAAAAAAAAATTATCTTTATTATACAATTCATCAATATTTAAGTTGTCCAATCATCTTATATTTTTATGAGAAATGATGATGTTATGAGTTATACATTAAATACAACCAAAAAAAAGAAACTTCTCGGAAAATTTAAAATAGAACAAGAAAGAACATATACAGAATCATCTTATTACTCCATATTCATATGCAACAATTGCTTTGATATTCTCAATTGAAGATATATTTCATTGCCAAAAAATTACAAGTAAATCGCTCATCAAGAAAATTGTAATGCAGTAAAACATTATATTTCATATGCAACAATTGCTTTGAAATTCTCAACTAAGGATATATTTTATTGTTGTTTGTCTCCGTAAGTGGACAAATTGCTCTATTAATGTAATGAATTAAATACAAGTATCCACTACAACAAATTTACTTATTGGTGACGATAAAAATCATTACCAATATTGAAAAATTGCCAAAACAAATTAATTATCATAATAAAAAATTACTTTCTTCATTCCTTTTTTATCTGTGGTTTTAGAAAATATATGAATTCCATTTAATTGTCACTTTTATATAATCAATAAAATTTTAATTTTTTTTTGTCAATTTTGCTCTTATTCTTATCAACTTATTTATTACTCCCTTGTCCTTATCATTTTTTTTTCTTTATACAATTAACCAATGGTACTTTAGTCTCTCAACTTATTTTTCTTCTAAATTCAAAACTAATTAATTATTTTTTAATCCAAGTGAAACTCCCTAAAACGACAGATAAAAAGGAACGGAGGGAGTATCACAGTTTAGCATGTAAAACTCCGTTGCAAAAAGTACTTATAAATTGTGTCGATAAAAAATTGTTACAAATAATTTTTTATGCAAAAAATTTTATTGTCACAAAAATTACTTTTGTGATAACATATATTGTAACAATTAAAATTAAAATTGTCACGTAAAATACTATATTGTCACGAATATAACAATATTATTCATGATAATTTAATTTGTTGTGACAAAAATTACAAATAATGACATTATTTACTACCACATTAATTATTAAGTGACAATTTTTTATTCACTTTAAAATTTTTTAAATCTTATATTCATTTTTATTATCACCAACATCCTTTAAATTTTAGCTACTTTCAATTTTAATATAATATTTATCTCAAATTTTAAATTTTAATATTTGAAAAACATCCAACTTTTTATTTTGATAGTTTTCACAACTACCATTAAAAAATTTTAATCCAAATGGAGTTTTCTTTCTTGATTTTTTTTAATTATTGGTTCAGCATGTAAAATCATCATTATTTCCAGGGCATCATCTCACATGTAGTCTCGCTTTCTAAATTAAATTTAAGGCCATGATGCATGCCATGACTGCGGGAGAGAATTACGAAAGTTACGAACTACATCAAAATAAAAAAGTTTTATAATACTTATGTTTAAATATGGGAGGGCAAGGATCAATACGGAAAACGACATGAAAATTTTATGCAAACTGCAGTATGCTGTTACTGTCACGATAAAAAACACTAAGCATTTCCTAATAAATATTAGTTTCACATCTAAATTAAAATATAGAAAATGATATAATTTTTATATATCATGAAATCCTTCCCACTAATTTCATTAAAAAAATTTTGCATTTTTATATCTATTCACATGGCTGGTAGCGCATCATTATCGTTTAAAATTAAAATACTAGGTGAAAGGGCTCACAGCTTTTGGTTCGCAGGTTGTATAGCTAAAAGCAGTAATAGCTAATAGGCTTCCTTTTGATTGGTA
>CATIWK010477895.1:0-14904 GCA_949634005.1 Mallotus japonicus
GATCATTAAAATTTGATATTATGTGCGTAGGTCTAAGTTTGGAATCATATCTTGCTTGGTTTTCTTTGGCATTTTTTTTAGCTACTCAATCTTTGCATTTTGTTGATTTTTGTCCCGATGCTCTTTCCTTTCTCTCTAAAATAGGAAAGAGGAAATTAAATACATAATTGTGAAATGAAAAATTTTAAGTGATTTTTCCAATAAAGAAGCAACTAGTCAAGTGATAATTTCTTTTCGAGAGCGTCAAATAGAAACTACAAAACCAAAGGTCTCTTAGCAACTAACTTAATGTGACAACATACACTAAAACTCGAATCGAAAACCTAATTAAAGCGAGAACAAATTTCTACCAATTGATTCTAAAGGTTGTTGGTAAAAAATTTAAGTGTTTTGTCAATAAAGAAATAATCAAGTAGTTTCTTCTCTCCGATAACATCTTGAGGTGAATTCTGAAATCTATTTTCACCTAATTTGAAGACGATCTCCAGTTGTACAGTCCACCAATACCTTAATTATATAATCTCCTTATTAATAAAAAAGTTAAATGTTTTTTACCAGCGATCTCATTCTTGGGTTGATCCAAATTTTTTCGACTGTTGACATTTTTGTTGAGTATGATTAAGTATAATTATTATATTATGATCGCTATTGATTCGAATAAAATAAAATCTTAAAACATGTTCAGAATGACTTACAATTCAAAAACAATTTTTAAGATACACATAGTTGAACTCTAATGAGATACACTAATCTCCATGGATGCCTATATTCCATTACATGTGTGCAAACAAATAAATATCGAAGAGACAGATGCAAATGATGTGGAGCCTATTGGTCATGATATGATTTCCTGTGTGAAGCAAAATGCATAAATAGACAATGACAGGCAGTTAGCCTGCATTTAAAAGATTTACTCTCTTCTCTTTAGCCAAAAAAGCCTGTAAGAGATGAAGTATATATTGCAATCAATACATATATCTGTTTATTTATGGAATTTATGGAGAGTATCATTGTTGATATATTTAGGAATTTGAGGTGTAGTCTTAGCTAGAAATATTGCAGGCTGGCAACCTCTTTTCTAGTGTTTTCTTCTCCTCCTTCAATAAGTGGTTGAGATCAGTTGAAGACCCACCACCTTCTCTCTGTATAAAAAGGCTTCCCCAATAAACAATAAAAGACAACTTCAAAAATGATAAAGACAAATGCTGGTCATCTATAGATAACAAAATAATTTTAGAGCTTGAGGCTCAAAATAAGATATGGTAATAATAGGTTACATCATCTTCTGATAGTAATTATTTTCATTTAAATGATATTTTAAATTTGAATTATAATACATACAGTCGTATTAAATTAATTATTAAGTGATTTTTGATATTCTTAAAATTCTATTTGAATTGAATCAGATTAACTGCATTTTAGTTACGGATGATTTAAAAAAATTGACAACATTCTATTATTAATTCAGTAGTTTTGATTTTTTTTTTCAAAATTTTTTTAGTTCTCCTCACTTTTTATTTTTTAAAAATTTCTTAATTTGGTTCTTTTTATTTTTTAAGTCCACAATGATACTTTCTTTTTTATCGGTTACAATTTTTTTTAAACCTTGTTTTCATATGAAACTTGTTCAATTGACTTTATGGAGGTATTATTGATTTTTTAAAAATTTTTATAGAAATTTCTTACTATTGAAAAGTATTGCAACTGGTTTTTTAAAAAAATGTAGTTTATGGTTACTTTATTTTTTATAAAATAAATTTTACTTTGTTAATAATTACCATTGGATGATTCAATACACTCTTATCCAATGGTGATAAAAGTAAGGTGAAAAAAAAGTAAATAAAATATAAAATCACCTTATAATTTCCCTTAAAAAATAAAAAATTTGAGAATTTTCCACCTAATTACAATTATTAAAAAAATAATTTTAAAAAAGCACATATTGGGCTTAGGTGTGTTGATTTTGGGCTTAAACAGTAGGTAGTGAAAATGGCCGATGCAGATTGGGCTTAGGTACGAATTCCTTGGGTTCAGTGGTCTACAGCTCCAGAAAAAATCTGTCACCCTCGAAGCATTTTTGGTTGGTTGGTTGGTATTACCAGAAATGAGAAGCTTGCTCTCAGCATCTCGACTCATATCGAAGTCAAACATTTTTTCCATTAAATCTAATCACTGCAACTATCTTCATCATCCACAGCCACTGCTAAATAATTCCTCTGTTTCATATCGAACCGTCGCCGCCATGTCGTCGTCTTCTTCTGCTGCTGCTGCTGATTTCGTTAAAGGAAATGTTCATCCAAACGGCGTCGCTGTCATCACTCTTGATCGTCCCAAAGCTCTCAACGCCATGAACTTAGGTCAGTGACATTTCTTCCTCTTGATTTATTTTTTTATTTTTTTGTTGTTGTGATGATTGATTGATTCATTGGTGCAGATATGGATGTTAAATATAAAAGTTATCTTGATGAATGGGAATCGGATCCTAGGGTTAAGTGTGTTCTTGTTGAAGGCAGCTCTCCTCGCGCGTTTTGTGCAGGTATATAATTTTTATTGATTATTTCTTGGCCAAATGCATAGTTTCTCCCCTGAACTTTACTTAATTAATCTCTAGCACTGCTTAATTATTATGTTCTATTCAACCTTTAAACCTTTATTTTGAACTTATCTAACCCCTGTAATACATATATTTTTTGAACCAATGCTGATATGAATAAAAGAGCAACTTATATAAACTAAAATAATGCTTAATGCAAGAGAGAATATAATTAAAAATAAAACTTTTCTACTTTTCTTTATATTAGTTTTTAATTCTATTTATATTTTTTAAAGCTAACTTTAGTATTTTATGTGTTTAAAATCATTTGAAATTAAGTTTCTATTCGTTTTGACTTTTGACATTGCATGAGTTAAATAGATTAAAAAAATACAAATTGAAAGGTGAAAAAGGTTCAAAATAAAAGTTTAAAAGTTTAAAAGTTGAATAGAAAACAATAAAAGTTGAGGAGTATCAAATTAATCGTGTAAAGTTCAGGGGTGAAACTATGCATTCAGTCATTATTTCTTTTATGGTTAAATAAATGTTAGTTTAGTTAAAAGAATGAAAAGGATGTATTGTGTATGTTGTGTTGGATTATTTTGCAATGCAGGAATGGATATTAAAGGTGTTGTTGCAGAAATTCAAAAGGACAAAAATACCCCTCTTGTCCAGAAGGTGCTTTTATGCACTTTTTAGTTTTTGAATTTATTCTTGGCTGTTTATTGCTTGATTCTGATTCTTGATGTCTTATTATGTTTTTCTTTGCTGTTGTTGTGAATTATGTGTGTTACGTGTATGTATAATGTATTTTACTGTTAATTTATATATATATATATATATACATATTTTATCTTGTTTCAATTCTTTTGCATTTAGTTTGATAAATTGGATGTTTTCAGTAGTGGGCTTAGTTTATTATCTGCAGGTGGTGATATCAAGGCTATTACAACCAAAAACCAACTTTCCGATGTGATTGAGGTCTTACTTATCGTGTCCTTTTAGTTATATCACCTTGTGCATTTTGTTTCTGTGTTAAAGTTGACATTAGTTGTCTACCATTGCTAATTATATAATCAACCTACTGTTTTTCCTTTGTTGCTTGCACGGGTAGATGATACCATATACATTATTTAGATTAAATCAGTTTTCTCACTGAATTGGCTAATGGGGAACCTTCTTGCTTTTTTCATTTATTTTCTTGCTGAAGTTCAAAGTAAAATGCAGAAAACTCTGTAAATTTAAAATTCAACTATTGCGCGGTTATGATTCAAAATCAAATAGCTATATAATAATACTGAATAGCATAAATGTCTATAGAACAGGCTATTTTACATTTACCTTGGCTCCTCTTAATTAGATTGACGTTCTGGACTTTGTTTTGTAATTTTTTTTCCCATAATATTTGTTGACTTGGCTTCTCAAGATCATTTATTGAATTTTATCTTGTTCTCTTAGCTTATTATTTCTTATGCTGCATTATCTTTCAGGTATTCACTGCAGAATATTCTCTAATATGCAAAATTTCTGAGTACAAGAAGCCGTATATATCCTTCATGGATGGCATAACAATGGGGTTTGGACTTGGCCTATCTGGTCATGGTCGCTACCGGATTGTAACAGAGGTACTATTTCTTGTCAAATACATCCTTCTATATCTCACAATAATGAATTTTTAACTTTTCTGTTCTGACTTGTTCACTCTCTTGGTTGACATGCAGAGAACTGTTCTTGCTATGCCAGAAAATGGAATTGGCTTGTTCCCAGATGTTGGGTTTTCGTATATTGCTGCACATAGTCCTGGAGAAGGATCAGTTGGTACACTTCTTAAGCTTGGTTACCGTGGTTCTTTATTCTGTTGTATTTGAAGCTGCTTTATGGACTATGATTATATGATAAGAGGGAACTGAGCTTTAGTCAAATAATGAAAGTTGCCAAATTTGTTCCAATCCTGTTCACTAAAGCCTTTCTTATCATTTGACAAATGATAGTCATCTCACACATAGATTGAACATTGGCTAAATATTATAGGAAAGATTGCAGAACATAACATGCATGTCAGATCAATTATATAGTGCCTGCCCTTTTTAGTTTTTTAAATGACTGAAGAGCTAAGATTCTGTTGAAACAAGTTAGAATAAAGTGGAAGGAAAATACTGTTTACCTCTTCACTGTTATGGCATTATGGAGGGTAAGCCTATGTTCATAGGTTGGCAGTTTATTTCCTAGGCCTTTGTTTCTTAGGTTGACAACCAGCTTTTATCAAAATATATAATGAATTCTTACCTTTTATAATGTGTTATCCAATTTTTTTTGCAGGTGCTTATCTTGGATTGACTGGCAAGAGGATTTCTACACCCTCTGATGCAGTATTTGTAGGTCTTGGAACACACTTTGTGCCATCTGGAACTTTAGGCTCAGTAAAGGAGGCCCTTTTGGCATCTACATTGTACGTCCTGCACAAGCTTCATCTTGAGCATTTTAATTTAAAAAAACACAATAATTTTGATGTTTCTAGACAACTACATCAACTAGTACAGTAGTACATGCTGTTCGACGTGTTGGAAATCCACATTAAACAATAGCAGACTGCCAGAACTACTAGAAGAAGAAACACCCATTATTTTAGTTGTTAAAATATGGCAGACGCCTATGTTTGAGGAGCATAATTTTATGATTTTTTTTTTACTGGTTTATGAAATTGCAAGTTGGGCTAATATTCTCAATTTTTTACGCATTGAATTCAGTTCCCAGGACCCTCATGATGACATCAAAGCACTTTTAGCAAAGTACAGCAATGAACCTGAGTCTGAGGCTGAGTTGAAGTTGCTTTTGCCTCGAATTATTTCAACATTCAGTTCAAGTAAGTCAGTAAAGGAGATTATTGAAGAGCTGAGAAAGCATCAAAAGAGTGCCGATGCCAAAGGTAAATCTTATGCT
The DNA here is from genome assembly GCA_949634005.1 of Mallotus japonicus. Taxonomy (NCBI): domain Eukaryota; kingdom Viridiplantae; phylum Streptophyta; class Magnoliopsida; order Malpighiales; family Euphorbiaceae; genus Mallotus; species Mallotus japonicus. The sequence goes on from CATIWK010477895.1 coordinate 5,474, forward strand.
ACTTCAATTATAAATAAGTGAATAGTGCATACATTAATTTGGTGGTGTTATATACTCTATTCTGTTCCTTGATGATGATAGGAACCTGTGATCTGCATGAAGTTTATTTGAATTTTCTATTCCTTCCCCCTTGCCACCCCTGTTTTCTTATCGTTTCTTTTTCACAGTGGCGGAGTGGGCTAATGATGCACTTCAAGGTCTTGGAAAGGGTGCTCCTTTTTCCCTTTGTTTGACCCAAAAGTATTTCTCCAAAGTTGCATCTGCCTATGGAAAACCCGACAATGAACTATCGACTGTGAGTTTGCACTATATTTTCATTACTTGTTTTTTACTTTTTATTTTCCAATAATTTCTATTTCTAACCATGCTTAGTCTAGAAAGGGATGTCTTTGCTGAACTGGCAATGTTGCATGCAGCTAAATGGTGTGATGAAAACAGAATATCGCATTGCCTTAAGGTCCTCACTGCGAAATGATTTTGCTGAAGGGGTCAGGGCTGTTTTAGTAGACAAGGATCAGGTTCTGTTTTTTACGGTGCTCATATTAGGTTTTACATTCATTATGCTTGGTTGGGCATGTTGCTTAGTTTTACTCATGATCATGTGTCTGTGCAGAACCCAAAATGGAATCCCCCAAGCTTGGAAGAAGTAGATCAAAATGAAGTGGAATCTCTCTTCAAACCGTTGGGCCCAGAAGTTGAGGAGCTGGGAGTGTGAGGTTTGCACGTCAAATTATCTTTTCAAATCTCGTTTAAATAACAGAAGCATTGTGTTGCGAGAATGTAGGTATACATTTTACTGGTGATACAGCTACTGTCATTGAAATCTTTCATGCTTGAGCAATTCCAGTCTCTAATAATATCCATGTCGTGCTTGACCGCTTTCTACAGAATTGAGACTTTGAACTTATGCACAGTCCCAATTTTACCATGCCACAAAAGAATAATGCGCATTTTACCATCAATTTCTCATAAACCAATCAAACACACAACTCGTGGTTGGGAAACATTCAGAATAAAACAAAATGTTCACTTGACCTTCGTTTGAAATGTGGGACCATTTTTAGGACTTTCCCTCCTTTCAATCTTCTGGAATGAAGATGTTACTTCATTTTTCCTGCATTTTTATTTCAATATTCAGATTAGGCTTCACTCATCATTTACATAATGTGAAATCACTTATTGCTTTGCTACTGCTAGTCATACAGAATATTCCGGTAAGGCGAATTGCAATTGAAAAAAAAAAAAAAAAAGCGACTCTTTCTGGATAGTTCCAATCCAATACATCTACGAGCAATCTCCGCTCCTCAAACTTTGTAACAGATCCAAGTATCCAAAGCATTCAGGACTAATACACCTGCAACAAATGCAAATTTCGAAAAGTTTGTCACTAGCGAGTTTCAAAGTCAAAGAAGTATGATACAGTGATCAGATGATGACCTACTTAAATCTGACGAATTAGAAGGCACACACCATGCCTCCAGTAATTTTCAACAAATATCAACATAAAGTAACTATGATCAACTTGTTGAATTATTTGGGAGATTTTAAATTCCCTCATGAATTGAATTGGTTACAGTGATTGGGGGTAATGAAGATTTGCACCCTCCTTAACTTTCTCCACAACCCTAATAAGGTCTAAACGATAATACTCAAAAATAGATGAGAAAAATAAATGCAAAAGGTGCTTCCATCTAATTTAAGATGAACAATTTCACAATTCTGAAATCGGCACGGGATTTGATTTGATATGTACTGAAACATATTGCCAAACTACTGATTTGATGAATACGTCTTTATGAGATTCTCAATAAGTTTCCCTACTCTTCATGTGGAACTATGAGGGTAGAAGCCTTGGTACGCACTTCAAGCTTCATCAAAGCAAGAAAATTTTAGATGTAGAGACAGAGGCTGGTTGAACTCTTTCTCAGCTAGGAAATCAGTTAGATACCAAAGCCAATGCCTAGAAGTTACTTTAGTAACCTTCTGGTCTCAACAGCCACTGAAGTAGGTCATAGATGCATGGGCATGAAGGAAATAGGATTATAAAGAGCTCGCAATGAGCTGTTTCTGGTATAATTCATGGAATAAAATGCTGCATATTTTGTAGCATGACTTGATAGAGCATATATATATATATATTTTTTATCATTTTTGTTAAATGACTAAGCTTGAAAATGACAACTCAAAAGGGTGAAAAGAAACAACAAATATAATGGAGAAGAAATACCCATGCCGAAGTAGGAAATCAATGATGACAACAGAGCAATTTGGCTTGAAAAAATGAGTTCTCCTTATAACATTTGCAACATTTTTCACAGGGATCAACTCGAAACTCTCTACTTCTCCATCTGCATGGTATTGAGAGGACAGATAAAATGGCAGAAAATCATACTGCAATTCCCAAATTTATAGGCAAATTTAGAATGTTCAAGTATGAACTTGTTAGCTATAAACATTGCTGAACTAATGCAAGAAGAGGTTCCAGGGCTTTACCTTGATTCTTAGGTATAAAACCGTCAGGAAGTTTCAGATCGTAGCAAAATAGAACATCTCTCTTGTATCTATATCCTTCGATGTCCATGTAAGAAACAGCACCGACTGGTATGGCTCTGAAATTGAAATAATTATGAAACCACCATCAGAGAGACAGAAAGCTGGTCCCAGAATCAATAGTGAATCTTGGATGCAGATCTGCCAGCCAAGGACTGACTTCCTAGCCACAAGGCATGCTGGACTTATTAATGCATTCAACAGTTCAGTGGCTATAGAAAAGTTACTTATGTGAAATCGATCGAGGTATTCCTGCTTCCTCTTCACATTCCTTGATAAGGTTCTCTCCGCAGGAGATCCCATAGGGCTGCCATTACAACAATGAAAATGTAACATAAGAGTTGGCCTAGAAAAAAGGAACCATTGCAGGGCAGCCTTTTTTAAGACCACCTTTCTGTTACAATGTAAGAGAGATCCAAGTCATTCTGTTCCAATCCAGTTTCAATAGCTGAAGTACATGGGCCTTCATACATTGTATGATTTGTATCAAAAAAATTCTTCCAGCTTACAGTATTTATCAGGTTCAACATCATCATTTCACGTTCAGGTCTCAGTTCAACATTTCACTCTCATTGTTAGACAAAAATCACTGTTATCATAGCATTTTCATTCTTTCTAATATGAAGAAATGAAATGCATTTTAGACATTAACAAGACCAAACATGCAGAAGAAACTAGTTCATGTTAAAGTAAAGAAATAGTCAATTACAAACCAGTCCTCCAGCAACAAGATGATCAAGCATCCCTGGATAAGTAGGTTTCGCTTCACTTCTCTTTCCTATCCACAGAAATTTCTCCCCTTCTCTTTCAACAAAACCATTCATGTGAACTCCATAGGCCTATAAAGGAACATCAATGACCAAAAAATCATAAACACAGAAGCCACAACATTCAACATATACAAAAAGGAAAAGGAAACTTACTTTTATCCCAAAATAAGGAGCTGCAGCACGTTCCAATGAAAAATAGACGGGCGAACCGAACGAAGATACCACAGGGTAAAGCTGATACATTTAAACCAATGATATTCGAACTCAAATCCAAATTCAAACCAACCATCATCCAAAATGACAATAAAATTTGAAATGCTGCAACTGCTAAAATTAGTGAACTGATCACCAGTAGTATACCTCATTTCGTATACCTGGAATCAAATCTTCGTCTTCTTCATTTAAACATTTGATAACTTCTCCAACAGCTCTAGTTCTATCCTCGACTGTTTTTAGCCTCGCATGTAATCTTACACACGGATCATTACTTTTAGGGACTATAAACACATCCTTAAACCTCCTCAACAGCTCAACAAATCTGCACCAAAATAATTAGACATCTAATCCAAAATTAAACCGAACACTGTTGATTAGCCTTAGATAGTGCAAGATAATTACTCATTATGTATATAACCAACAATTTGATCCTCGATTACAAATGGTATGAACTCGGATTTAATTTCCTGCAAAAAAAATTACAAAATTAAAAAAAATCATCAGAGAATTTTTTTTATTATTGGTCAGAGAGAGTTTTAGACAGTACAGAGCCGCGATTGCAGTGTCGAATCTTGTCGAAGAAGCCAGAGAGATTTGAAGAATCGTCAGGGACGATATATTCAGGTTGAGAGACTCTAACGACGTCGTTCCAAGTAAAGCTACTGGTGCTGCTAGCGGTACTGGTGCTCGAAATAACTGATAAAGAGCGAAACGCGGATTTTATTGGCGAACGATACGTGAAGAAGGAGCGCAATTGTGGTGGTGCCCATGATTTTGATACGCAGAGAGAAGCCATGAGAGCTTGAAAGTAGCCGGAGAAAGCAGCCAGAGACGACAGCTACCTCCTCAATTTTTTTTTTTTTTAAAGTTTCAACGTCCTGTAGCTTAAAAAAAAAAAAAAAGGACTAAAAATACGGTTCAGTTCCGTGTCAAGGCGGGGTTAATTGTACAGCCCACAGAGCCAGCCAAGAATTATTTCAACATTCAGCGCAAGATTATTGACGAGCTAAAAAAGCATCAACAGAGTGCTGATGCCAAAGGTAAATCTTACGCTAGTTCAATTATAAATAAGTGAATAGTGCATACATTAATTTGGTGGTGTTATATACTCTGTTCTGTTCCTTGATGATGATAGGAACCTGTGATCTGCATGAATTTTCTGTTCTTTCTTCCCCCTTGCCGCTCCTGTTTTTTATCGTTTTTATCTTCACAATACAGTGGCGGAGTGGGCTATTGATGCACTTCGAGCTCTCGAAAAGGGTGCTCCTATGGAAAACCCAACAATGAACTATCGACTGTTAGTTTAATACTTTCATGATTTTTTTAAAAATGTTTCTTTTCCAATGATTTCCCTCTCTCATGGTGCTTAATCTAGAAAGTGATATATATGCTCAACTGGCAATGTTGCATGCAGCTAAATGGTAATATAGCATTGCCTTACGTTCCTCCTCTCTGCGAAATGATTTTGCTGAAGAGGTCAGGGCTGTTTTGGTAGACAAGGATCAGGTTCTGTTCTTTACAGCGGCTTGCATTAAGTTTTGCATTCATTATGCTCAGTTTGGCATGTTGCTTAGTGTTATTCATGATGATGTTCCTTTGCAGAACCCAAGGTGGAATCCCCCAAGCTTGCAAGAAGTTGATCAAAATGAAGTGGAATCTCCCTTCAAATCATTGGGCCCTGAAATTGAGGAGCTGAGATGCGAGTTTTTGCACGTCAAATTATATTTTTTCAGGGTATGCTTCACTCATTATTTACATAATGCGAAATAATTTACTGTTTTGCTAGTCATACAGAAAGTTCTAAAAAGCATTTCACAATTGAAAAATTGTGACTCGTCATAGGTGATTCCGATCCAATACATCTACCCGAGCAATCTCCACTTCTCAAACTTTGTAACAGATCCAAGTATCCAAAGCATTCAGGACTAATATACCTGCAACAAATGTAAAATTCGAAAAGCTGATCACCTGCAGTTTTAATGAATATTTTAACTTGGCATGTTGAGTCAAAGTAAGTATATTACAGTGAGCAGATGATGACCTACTTAAAACTGACAAATTAATGCACACACTATGCCTCCAGTAATTTTAAACAACATAAAGTAAACTATGATAAATCTGTTGAATTATTCGGGATATTTTAAATTCCGAATTGAATGGAATTGGTTACAATGATTCAGAGTAATGAACATTTGCACCCTCCTCAACTTTCCCTATAACCATAATGCGGTCTAGCAGTAACAATCAAAATAGACATGGAAAACAAACGCAAAAAGTAAACCTCCATCTAATTTAAGATGAACATCACAGTATCACAATTCTGAAATGGACAAGGGATTTGATACATACTGGAACTTATTTCCAAACTACTGATTTGATAAATATGTTATCATGAGATTACTCAATAGGTTCCGCTGCTCTCCATGTGCAACTAGGAGGGCTTCATCACAGCGAAAGAAAGCAACAAAACTTTAGATAGAGGCTGGCTGAACTCTTTCCCAGCTAGGAAGCCCTTTAGATATGAAAGCCAGTGCCTAGAAGTTAGTTTAGTATAACCTTCTGGCCTCAACAGCTGCTACAAGTAGGTCAGAAATACAAGGGTATAAAAGAAATAGGACTATGATGAACTCATAATTAGCTGTTTCTGGTATAACCCAAGGCATGAAACTAAGCATATTTTGTATTATGACTTGATAGTTAAGATTTTTATCCCTTTCATTAAATGACTAAGTTTGAAAATGACCACTCAAAAGGTAAACAAACAGCAGAAGTAATGGAGAAGAATACCCATGCCGAAATAGGAAATCAATGATGACAGGAGAGCAGTTTGGCTTGAAAAAATCCGTTCTCCTTGTAATATTTGCAACATTTTTCACAGGGATCAACTTGAAACTCTCTACTTCTCCATAGATGGCAGCGAATCATACTGCAATTCCCAAATTTTTAGGCAAATTTAAAATGTTCAAGTATATGAACTTGATAGCTGTAACCATTTTTAAACGGAATGCAACAAGAGCTTCCCGGGCTTTACCTTGACTCTTAGGTATAAAAACATCAGGAAGCTTCAGATCATAGCAAAATACAACATCTCTCTTGTACCTACATCCTTCAATGTCCATGTAAGAAACAGCACTGACTGGTATGGCTCTGAAAGTCAAATAATTTTGAAACTACCATCAGAGAGACAGAGAGAGCTCATCCCAGAATCAAGAGTGAATCTAAGATGCATCATGCCAAGGATTGACTTCCTAGCCAATAGAGAACAAGGCATGCTAACATATTGAACATGCATTTAACAGTTCTGCGGCTGGAGAAAACTTATGTGATATTGATCGAGGTATTCCTGCTTCCTCTTCACATTCCTTGATAAGGTTCTCTCCACAGGAGATCCCATAAGGCTGCCATTGCAACATGGAAATGTAACATAAGAGCTGGCTTAGAAATAAAGGAAGCATTACGGGCAGCCTTGTTTAAAACCACTGATCTGTTGAAATGCAAGAGAGGTCCAAGTCATTCTATTCCATCCAGATTCAATAACTAATATACATGGACCTAGATGCATTGTATCAAAAAAATTCCTCTAGCTTATAGTATTTCTCTGGTTTAACATCATCATATTTGACGTCAAAGTAAAGTAATAGTTAATTACAAACCAATCCTCCAGCAACAATTTGATCAATCATCCCTGGATAAGGAGGTTTCACTTCACTTCTCTTTCTATCCATAGAAATTTCTCTCCATCTCTTTCAACAAAACCATTAATTTGAACTCCATAGACCTATAAAGGAACATCAATGACCAAAAACTCATAAACACAAAAGCCACAGCACTCAACATATATAAAAAGGGGAAAAAACATACTTTTATCCCAAAATAAGTAGCTGCAGCACGTTCTAATGAAAAACAGACTGGCTTATCGAAGGATGATACCACAGGGTAAAGCTGATTCATTCAAACTCAAATCAACCATCATCCAAGATGACAACAAACATTGAAATGCTGCAAAATTAGTGAACTGATCACCAGTAGCATACCTCATTGCATTTACCTGGAATCAAATCTTCTTCTTCTTATTCATTTAAACATTTGATAACTCTAGTTCTATCCTCTACTGTTTTTAGCCTCTCATGTAATCTTACACACGAATCATTACTTTTAGGCACTATAAACTCATCTTTAAACCTCCTCAACTGCTCAACAAATCTGCACCAAAATAATTAAAAATCTAATCCAATATTATGCCCAACACTGTTGATTAGCGTTAGAAAGTGCAAGATAATTGCTCATTATGTACATAACCAACAATTTGATCATCGATTACAAATGGTATGAACTCGGGTTTAAATTCCTGCAAAAAAAATTACGAAATTTAAGAAAAAAGTTCGGACTTTTTTTAAAATTTTGCTGTTGTTCAGAGAGAGTTTTAGAGAGTACGGAGCCGTGATTGCAGTGTCGAATCTTGTCGAAGAAGCCAGAGTAATTTGAAGAATCGTAGGGACAATATATTCAGATTGAGAGACTCTAACGACGTCGTTCCAAGTAAAGCTACTGGTGCTGCTAGCAGTACTGTTGCTCGAAATGACTGATAAAGAGTGATACGCCGATTTTATTGGACAATGGTACGTGAAGAAGGAGCGTAATTGTGGTGTTGCCAAGGATACGCAGAGAGAAGCCATGAAAGCTTGAAACTCGCCGGATAAAGCAGCTAGAGACGACAGTTACCTCCTCAATTTTTTTTTAGAGTTTCAACGACCTGTCGCTTTATAGTATAGTTTCCAAAGAAACAAATGAAGTAAAAAGACAGTTCAGTCCTTCCAAAGAAACAAATGAAGTAAAAAGACAGTTCAGTCCCGTGTCAAGGCGGGATAATTGTACAGTCCACAGAGCCGGCCTAGAAATGGCGAGAGCCCCTTCGGGCAAGAGATGTTACGTCTGGTGCAAGTGTTGGTGATTTTCAATGATTCTTTCGTACACTGAAAAAAAAAAAGAAAAGTCTATGCATTAAATTCGGTTCTTTGATACGTCTGTTCTCTATAGAAGTCAAATCCGCCACTGCCAATTATTCGACTACTGCAATACCTCTTATTCTCCGTCGCCGTTCAATCGGATTACGTGCCGCACGATGTCTTGCTCGTCGGAAACTGCCTTCCCTACTCTTAGGACTGTTACCATACCTTACTCCGATCTCAAGGTCAGTTTTTTTTTTTTTTGGGTTTCTCTGCAGCCAAACAGTCCATTATTTGCTTCTGTCTCTCTTTTGAAATTGATGAAACAGGACAGGAATGTAGACTTGTCACTGAAAATCGAGGAAGCCTTTGGACCGAACGGACTCGGGATTCTATCAGTTACAGATGTATGAACCTTGATTTTTTTTTAAAAAAATTATTATAACTGTTTATATGAATTATTATTTGAAACACTCTAGTGACACTGAACAAATTTTAATTAACATGATCGTTGTTATTACCGGAAATTAGATAGGAATTGATGTGGAGATTCGGTGTGCTTGGTGAAGCATTGACTTTGCGTTTTGATGCTGGTTTCAGCCCACTAGATAAACTTCTTGATGGGGTTGCTTGAGTTTTTGATGTTATTTTTCTTTTTTCTTTCATTGTAGGTGCCTGGTTTTTCGTCTTTGCGGCAAAATCTTCTACATCTTTCTTCGAAGTACATGCTTCAAAATAGATTTCTTTTTTTGGATTGAAATCAACTGAGTTCGTTGTTGTTCTATAGCTTATAGATCTATTCTGTTCTCTTTTCAGATTGGCCAGCCTTCCTGTAGAGAGTAAAAAGGAGCTTGAAGACCCAGGTAGTAGGTAATATTTATTTTTTCGATTTCTTTGACTTCATTACTTTCATATGTTATTATCTAGCCCGTCCTAAATATTTTTTTTT
>CATIWK010478007.1:0-10943 GCA_949634005.1 Mallotus japonicus
TTTATAAATTATAATAGTAGTTGTGTAATCTTGCAGCTAGCTAGCACGTCTGAATTAGCTTAATTATCACTTGTATAGATCCATGGGGGTAGGTTACTTGAAACTTTTTGACGAGAATCCTGCATTGAAAAAGAAATGTTGCTCTTTGGTGCATTATTGGCTCAAACAGCCCACAGGAATTCTGAAAGACTGAAAAAAACAAAAAGATTACAAGTGCAGTATTCTTTCAAGTCAAAGAAAGTTAGTGGAAAATTAATTTTTGTTAAGAAATGAGACATTTGCTAAATAAAAGAATGGTTTACATGATTCTAATAATTAAATTAGTAATGCTAATAATATTCTATAGTTAAGGTTGCATGATTTCTAACTTAAAAGTGTTGTTTCCACCAATAAAGGAGGAGATGCATGATTATAATTAGCATCTTTCTTTAGTATAAAAGCCATGCACGTCGAGGCAAATGTATTGTACAAAAAAATATATATATATTTCTTTTAATTATAAGAATTCTCTTCTCCCATTTATTACTACCTCTCACCATCCCAAACTAAAATACAATCTCTAGTTTCTAACAAGTGGTATCAGAGCTCTAGAAGTTCTTAAGGGCCAAAACTATAATAAAAAAAATAAATATGGCTTTAACCTCCACTTCATCTACTATCTCCTTCGCCATACCTCCAACTTTCAAGGGAGAAAATTATGATTATTGGGCTGTCAAAATGAAACTCTTTTTTAAAGCAAATGATTTATGGGAGATTGTAGAAAATGGCTTTGAGCTAAGAAGAGAAGGGGACCCATACACAAAAGCTCACTTAAGGGTACTAAAAGAGAATGAGATCAAGGATGCCAAAGCATTGGCTCACATCCATAATTCTCTTGTTGACTCCATTTCACCAAGAATTATTAGAGTCTCAACAGTAAAAGAAGGATGGGCCATACTCGAGGAAGAGTTTCAAGGAACTGCACAAGTGAGACTCATCAAACTCAATAATTTGAGAAGAGAATTTGAGAATCTCAAGATGAAGGATGGTGAGAGTGTGAAAGATTACTCTTCCAAAGTCATGGAAGTAGTAAATCAAATGAAAATTTATGGAGATACTATTCTTAATCAAAGAATAGTTCAAAAAGTGCTTGTTACCCTAATGAAAGATTTCGACACAATTGTCTCAATCATTGAAGAATCTAGAGACTTGAACAGTCTCAGTGTTACTGAGTTGTTTGGCTCCTTGCTAGCACATGAGGCAAAATTAAGCAAAAGGGCAGAAGGCTCAACAGAAGGTGCCTTTCAAATAAGGCATCAAGCAAATCCGTCAAAGTAAAAAGGCGGTAAAGGCAGAGACAAATATTTCGAGAAAGAAAGAAAGAATGTTTGAGCATATAATGGCACTATGGGAAATGCTTCCCATAACGGAAAATTTCCTCTATGTGGCACTTGTGGTAAAACCAATCATCTAGAAAAGGATTGTTGGTTCAAAGGCAAGCCCCAATGCAGATTTTATAAGAAGTTTGGCCACATCGAGAAAGATTGTATAGCAAAATATGGCCAGTAGAATAATCAAGAACAACATGCAAATTTCATTGAAAGTAATGATCAAGACCACTTATTCTATGCTTGTCAAGATGTAAGCTCCAATAAAGGCAATAAGAGGTGGCTTATTGATAGTGGATGCACAAGTCATATGACCGATGATCGAGAAATCTTCATTAATCTTGACACTTCTATGAAGATTCCTATTCGAATGGGCAACGGAGCAGTGGTGGAATCCCAAGGCAAAGGGACTATACAAATCGACAACAAAAAAGGTGTTAAGCTTATAAAAGACGTTCTTTTAGTCCCTGAGCTCAATGAAAATTTGTTAAGTGTTCGTCAAATGATCAAGCATGGATATTCTGTCAATTTTAAGGGTGATCACTGCACCATATTTGATCCAAAAAAGAGGGAGATTGCTCGTGTTAAAATGCAAAATAAGATCTTTCCCCTGAAATAGAATGACTCTATTGAAGAGGCTAACAAAGCCCAAAGTGATGAGACATGGTTATGGCACAAGAGATATGGGCACTACAACTTAGGTGCTCTCAAACTTATCCACCAAAGAGATATCGTTCGAGATCTTCTTTCAATTCATAATGTTGATAGTTTATGTGAAGCCTGCCAACTTGGTAAGCAACACATGAAGCCTTTTTCAGCAAAGAGTACGTGGAGAGCAAAGGAGAAACTTGAACTTGTGCACACTGACATTTGTGGACCCCAGAGGACTTTATCCCTCGGTGAGAACAGATACTTCTTATTGTTCATTGATGATTTCACCTGAATGACATGGGTGTATTTCATAAAAGATAGATCGAATGTGTTCCACATCTTCAAAAAATTCAAAGCTCTTATAGAGACACAAAGTGGCCGCAAGTTGAAAAGAATTCAATCTGATATGGGAAAAGAGTATATGTCCTCTGAATTTGACAGGTTTTATGATGATGCAGGTGTTGAACATCAACTCACAGTTGGGTATACGCCTTAGTATAATGGAGTTTCTAAAAGAAAAAATAGAACCGTTATGGAAATGGCAAGATGCATGCTTGCAGAGAAGAAAATACCCAAGAAATTCTGGGCAGAAGCTATGTACATTGCTGTATACTTGTTAAACAGACTTCCCACCAAAGCTGTGTAGCAGAAAACCCCATTTGAAGCTTGGAGTAGAGTTAAACCAACAGCTAAGCATCTTAGGGTGTTTGGCTCAATTTGCTATGTACATGTCCCATCTCAGAAGAGGGGCAAGCTTGATGATAAATCACAGAAAGGAATTTTCCTTAGCTATAGCTCTCAATCAAAAGGCTATAGAATCTTCAATCTCAACACTGAAGATATTGTAATCAGCTGAGACGTGGAATTTGATGAGAATGCAACATGGAATTGGGATGAACAAAAGATTAAAAGAAGTATTATTCCAATTCCTCAATCTGAAGAGCATCCAGGAGATGTTCAAGATGATTATGAAGATGTTGATGATGGGTTTTCTCTAACCACACTAGTAAATTCTCCAGATGAAGTTCATACACCATCATCTGATGAGAATACTACAGGTCAAAGAGGTAAAAGACTCTTGACTGACATCTATTAAGATTATCCAGTCATCCATCTAGATCCAGAGATGTGTGAATCTTGTCACTTTGCAATTCATGAACCAAATAGCTATACTGAAGCTTCCAAGGCTAGAGAATGGCAAGAAGCCATGCTGAATGAAATCAATCGAGAAAAATCACACCTGGGAGTTGGTTGATAGACCGGAGAACAGAAAAGTGATCAGTGTAAAATGGGTCTTTAAAACCAAACTGAATCCAAATGGGTTGATCAACAAGCATAAGGCAAGATTAGTTGTCAAAGGATATTCTCAACAAGCTGGAATTGATTATAGAGATACCTTTGCCCCGATTGCAAGACTTGATACTGTTAAAACTTTAATCGCATTGGCTGCACAAAATAGTTGGAAGATTTACCAACTTGATGTCAAGTCCGCATTCCTCAATGGTGACCTCGAGGAGGAGATATATGTAGAGTAACCAAAGGGGTTTGTTGTGAAAGGAAGAGAATATCAGGTTTATCATTAAAAAGGCCTTGTACGGGCTGAAACAAGCTCTTAGAGCTTGGTACAGTAAAATTGACTCTCATTTCTATGACCAAGGCTTCAAGAGGAGCAAGAATGAGTATACACTTTACATCAAAAGGCATGGCAAGTCAGACATTCTACTTGTTTCACTTTATGTTGATGATTTACTTGTAACTGGTAACAACCCAGAAATGATCATGACCTTCAAGAATGAGATGAAGAAGAATTTTGAGATGACAGATTTAGGGTTGATGAATTATTTTCTTGGCATGGAGGTTCATCAATCACAGGATGGAATATTTATTTCACAGGCCAAGTATGTAGAAGACATACTAAAGAAGTTCAAAATGCAACATTGCAAGCCAATGGCAACTCCACTTGTAGTGAATGAGAAGTTATCCAAGTCTGATGGGCAAAAGAAGGTTGATTCAAGCTACTACAAGAGTCTTCTTAGTAGTTTATTGTACATTACAGCTACTAGACCTGATTTGATGTATGTGGCAAGTCTACTTTCAAGGTTTATGAATGAACCTAATGAAATTCACTTGCGGACGGCTAAGAGAATCCTGAGATACCTAAGAGGAACTTCAGATTATGGAGTGTTTTTCCAACCATGTTCAAGCCCTAAGCTAGTCGTTTATTCTGACAGTGACTGGGGAGGTTCTGTTGATGATATGAAGAGTACCTTTGGCTACACTTTTACATTTGGTTCTGGAGTCTTCTCGTGGATCTCTAAGAGGCAAAAAGTTGTTGCTCAATCAACTGCAGAGGCAGAATATATCGCAGCATCTATGGCAGTTAATCAAGCCATATGGTTAAGGAAAATACTTGCTGATATGGGGTACAAGCAATTTGAACCCACTGAAGTCCTAGTGGATAATAAGTTAGCCATTGCTATAGCGAAAAATCCAGTTTTTCACAGCAAAACAAAACATATGAAGGTAAAATTTCATGCAATCAGAGATGTCGAACAAGAAAAGGAAGTCAAACTGGTTCACTGTCCTACCGAATTTCAATTAGCTGACATATTTACCAAGGCTCTTCCAAAAGCAAGGTTCGAGTTCTTAAGGATGAAGCTCGGCATTTCCAGCGAAAGCCTCAAGGAGGAGTGTTAAGAAATGAGACATTTGCTAAATAAAAGAATGGTTTACATGATTCTAATAATTAAATTAGTAATGCTAATAATATTCTATGGTTAAGGTTGCATGATTTCTAACTTAAAGTTGTTGTTTCCACCAATAAAGGAGGAGATGCATGATTATAATTAGCATCTTTCTTTAGTATAAAAGCCATGCACGTCGAGGCAAATGTATTGTACAAAAAATATATATATATTTCTTTTAATTATAAGAATTCTCTTCTCCCATTTATTACTACTTCTCACCATACTTCTCACCATCCCAAACCAAAATACAATATCTGGTTCTAACAATTTTCTGCTTTCAAGTTGCAGTATACTATTTTAATAAGAGTTGTACAGTAAAAGGTCATCTCATACATGTATCAATATTGCATATGAGATGGGATTGGCTACAACACCCACATTCCGTTGACTTCCATTCTCCTATTAATCATACTATCAAAACAAACTGAGTTCTGAGAGTTAAGGTTTAATATTATAAAACTTTGAGGTCTCGTAACTCAGTAAAAGTGAATATCATCTCTTTGACGTCAATACCCATTTGCAATCTGGTAAGTTTCTTCCAGTTCTGTATGTTAGGAATTGTTCCATTGAAGTTGTCATAAATCCTCTTGCATTGTATGGTAAAAAGTTGTTGATTTAAGAAAAACTAACAGTCCAAATTTTTAAACAAAATGAGAGTACTAAGAATGCACACAAATCTGTTATATTAAACAATCTAATAAAGGACTTTGGCAAGTTTCCAGTGAACTGATTAGAAGAGAGCATCCTAAAAGTACAAGATTAAACCAAAACATAATTAGTATTTAAACAAAATTTTCAAAGTATAAGAAAATGTAAGATCCATAAGTAATTGATGCCCTACAATGTCTGCAAGTTGACTAATTTTCCAAGTTCAGATGGAATGACACCAGAGAAGTAGTTTGCGTCACGGCACCTGGAGAAATGCCAGAATTAAAATGATTAATAAGAATATAAGATATGATATTACCATCCTTCAATAATTATCCGAATACTGAACAAGAAACTCCTTGGCATCCCATAATTCATAACTTCCGTCACTATAATAGTGCCAAAAAAGTGAAAAATTAAATAACAACTGAGATTTGGAACCTTCAAATATGTGAAAGTGGTAATATTTCCCAATTCCTTTGGAATCTCCGCTGACAAGCGATTTACAAGAACGGAGTTGCAAGACATATGCTGGTCAATAAGCAAATTGAATCAATGTACATGATCTCATAAGTTGGCAAGTGCTCACATGTAAGTCAATTGCATTGAGTTGATCCATCTCAGGCACACTCGTGCATGACTTTCATGCACCCGTGGATACCCCGCATCAGACAACTTATAAAAAGGGTGTAATTTCACCCTCAGATCCTCCTTACAATATAAACGTCTTTCAGAAGCATTCTGTTGTTGAAATAAATATAAGCATTCTTAAAAAACCACGAAATATTAATTTAGCAATGCAATCAACAGATTTATTTTATTTTTTTAATAAAAAAAATTATTTGGATGATAATCATTATTAGTATGAATTTTATTGCTGATGCTGGGTTGTGGCTCAAGTGTTTTTGAATATGAGAGGGTAGTGGCTTTAATTGATTCATATCACAACAGCTAAGTCTAACTTCAGGCTTTCCCTTGTATGAGAAAATCTGAAACCCTAATGGCTAAATAGAAAGTGATGCCCTGTGGCTTTGAGCAGCTATGTAGATCAGCTTATCTGAATAGACTTGTAGATTCTGTTTACTTCTAATGTAATATATTGATTTATTTCAACGCATGAGGTAGGTGAATAACTGCCTGCAGAAGAGCTTTTTGTTAGGAACTCTTACAGTGTTTGATAATGAGGTAAAGGGAAAGTTGAGCAAGACTAAGTTGTTGTCTTCTATGTCATGCTTTCAAGTTTATGTTTGATCAAATGTACATTTTCATTGGTTAGAGTAGATAACCAATCTGTTGCTAGTAATGCTAAGTTGCATGTTCGGTTTTGGGAGCAAATATCTTGATTATTCATTACCTTAAGTATCATTATTTCAGTTCCCTGCTAAAACATCTGTGTATGGGTGTATAGGGGTGAGCAGAACCCGACTGGACCGAAATTTTTGGTCCGAACCGAAGAAAGGGACCGGTTCGGCTCAAGTCGGGTATTTTGGCGGGTCGGCAAGTTTGGGTAGAAAATCATTGGGTAACGGGTGGCGGTTCGGTATGGATTCAGTGCCACCCGACCCGCCCAAATTTCTGAAATTATTTAACCCTAAACGGTGCGTTTTATATATATATATATATATCCTAAACTAAATAACCCTAACCCTAAATTCATTTCTCCTCTCCTCTCCGTCGCATGACCCTCTGATTCTCTAGATCCTTCTCTCATTCTCACACCCCCCTCATCTCCACGTCTCTATCCTGTAACAGTCACAAACCTCTTTGTCATTCATTTTCTTTGTCCCTCAGATCATCTCTAACCCTCTCAAGTCTCCATCTCTATGTTATGAAATCGCTCTCTTCAGTAGTTTGTTCAAGCCTTTTTTTTTTTTTTATATAGTTTAAAACCCTCAGTGACAGAAATCCATTTAACATTTCTCTTATAGATCTGGTATTGGAAATTCATTATCATGTGGTGTTGTTGATTTTTTTTACATGGATTTTATATTTTGTTCATTCTTGTTCAATTTTTGTTTTAAATTTTTTTTTTTTAAAGATTTGTGATCCTGCCTTTGAAATGTAATTGTTGTTGTTCATACTTTGATTTTTTAATATGCTTGTTGATCTGTGTTATGTTTTATTTTTTGAAAATGTGTTCGTGATTTCTTTGTGTATTTTTTTAAAATAAAAAGAAATTGTTGTCTTTCTATGAGTATATATGTGTTTAAGTGTTTCAGTGCTTGAGTGTTTCAATGTTTACTGCAAAATGGATTCGTGAATGGTGATTTTTTTGTGTTATTTTTGTATAATAAAAAAAAATTTGACTGTGTGTCTAAAAATAATATGAAAAAGGGGTTGTGCTTTATTTGTGTAATTTTTTTATAATAACAAAATTTATTTTATCAAATAGGTGACTATGTGAGATCTGTGCTTATAAAACAATGATTTGTTTTGGTTTTTGCTTATAATAACACACTGTTCTTTATAGATATGTGCCTATGTTAACATATCGGAGTCTTGCATGTTGTTGTTTTTTATGATTTGTAAATTTCTTAATCTTTTTTGTTTTAGATTATCTTTTTGGTTGTTTTTGTGTATATTACTTATATATAAAACAACTGTTAATATCTGAATGATTTTTATAATTTATGTTTATTAAATTTTAATTTTATTTCTTTGTTTTACTACTTTCTGATGGTTTATTTTATTTGTCTATGGGTCCCTAAAGTTGATAAATTTAATAGTTCTGTTGATAAAATCAACAGAACTTAAAAGGTGGAAGAAGTTACATGGAGCATGAATTCTGTCACTGGTGGTTTTAAATTGATTGTTAAAAGGTGGAAGCTTTAATCGTTTACTCGATTCCAAAGGCCTGAATCATAAAGGTCTGTATGAATTATGATTCTAGTTTATTAATGATTTAATAATTTTTTGATACATGTGTTTTTTTTTATGTCAATAATTCCTGATGTGTTGTTTTCAATATTTTGTTGTAGTATGGAATCTATCAGTGCTATTGGTGCTGCAGAAACACCAACTGGCCAGACTAATACTGCTGAAGAGGTGGAAGCTCAACAGGACCCTGATGCTGATGCCTCTAAGAAACGGAAAGAGATTGATGCCAGAAGTATAGTGTGGAAGCATTTTGAGAGGGTGAAAGATGCTTCTGGGGTGACACAGAAAGGTAAATACATTTACTGTGCTAAAAAACCTAATGCACATCCTAAAAGGCATGGCACCTCTTCCTTAAGAAACCATATATTGACTTGCACTAAATTTCCTGGCAGTAAAGACACTAAGCAATCCTTGTTGACACTTAAAACTGGTGTTTGTGATGCTTCTAAAAATTTAGGGGTTTTAGGAACATGGGTATTTGACCAGAAAGTGATTAGGAACAAACTATCTAAAATGATAACTATAGATGAATTTCTATTTAAGTTTGTTGAAGGGGAGGGTTTCAAAAAGTTTATGTCTGTGTGTTGCCCTAGATTTAAAATCCCTTCTAGATGGACTATGAGAAAAGACTGCTTTAGTTTGTATGTGGAAGAAAGGCTGAAACTTAAAAACTTTTTTAGAGAACATTGTCAAAGAGTCAATTTGACAACTGACTCATGGACTTCAGTACAAAGATTGAATTATATGTGCATAACAACACATTTTGTGGATGATGAGTGGAAGCTCTATAAAAAGATACTGTCTTTTGTGTATGTTAGCTTACATAAAGGTGAGTATATTGCCAGGCATTGGCAAACTGTTTGCTGGACTGGGGAATTAAGAATGTGTTCACTGTCACAGTGGATAATGCTTCTAGCAATGACATTGCTTTGTCATTTTTTTAAAAAAAAAATTGTTGTCTTGTGGTACTAGTCCTATTATGGCTAAATATGTACATGTTAGATGTTTTGCACATATTCTGAATCTAATTGTATGGAATGGGTTAAAAGATGTTGGTGTTTCTATGAAAAAGGTTAGGGAAGCAATTAGATATATCAGAAATTCATCATTACGATTGAGAAAGTTTAGGGAATTTGCTGATTTAGTTGGTGTTGAGTCATAAGCATCATTGTCTTTAGATGTACCAACTAGGTGGAATTCGACATATCTAATGCTAAAAAATGCTTGTATATATGAAAAAGTGTTTAAAAAATATGAGGAAAATGAATAACCCTTTAGGACTGATTTAAATGATGAAGTTCCAGATATTTTAGATTGGCACTATGTGTCTAAAATGCTTGAGTTCTTGCAACAATTCTATGAAATGACTCTTCGAATATATGGTTCATACTATGTGACTGCAAACTCATTTTTTAATGAAATTTCTGACCTTCATTGTTTGTTGGATGAGTGGAAGCAATCCGATGATTCAAGCCAAATTACTATGGGCTCTAATATGAAAAGCAAGTTCAATAAATATTGGGGGGATCCACAGAAGATCAATTTCTTGATTTTCTATGCCAATATCTTAGATCCAACAAGCAAGCTTGACTACTTGAAATTCTCTTTAACCCAGATGTATGGGCCAGAATATGGTGGCAGCTTATTTTCTATTGTGAAATCATCTCTTTTTGAGTTATTTGAGGTTTATGTAAGCACTTATGCATCTGCTGATGCTGGCTGTGATAGACAGTCACCTGTTCCTTTTAAAAGTAGTCAATCTGCTTCTGCTATTGATAATTCTACTTCTGCAAAGGGTGGTTCTATATTGAAAGAAAAATTTAAGAAGCACAAGTTGGAGAGTTAGCTTGGTGGAAGCAAGCAGTCTGAGCTTGATATGTATTTAAGTGAATCTATAATTAAGGAAGATGTCTCTTTTGATATACTGAGGTGGTGGAAACTAAATTCCCAAAGGTTCCCAATCCTTTCTCGAATGGCTAGGGATGTCCTAGCAGTCCCAATCTCCACTGTTGCTTCTAAAAGTGCTTGTAGTATTGGAGGATGGGTGCTTGATGTGTTCAAAAGCTCTTTAACTGCTAAGCTAGTTGAAGCACTCATTTGTACTTAGGATTAGATGAGATTATCTAATAATCCAATCTCAGTTGAGGAGGCACTTAATGATCTTAAGAACTTAGAAAAAGGTCTACCTCCCTGTTACATTCTTTTGATTGATTTATTTTGTCATCTATTAAATTACTTGATACTTTCTCATTTATGCCTTTATGTCACTTAGCAGAACTACCTCAAATGGGTGTTGGTCCTTCACAGTCATAAGCAACTACTTTCTAAAATCATAATCCCTTCTATTTCAGGAAAGATAACTCTAACCCTTTATTATATTTTTCTTTTATAATTTATGTGCCTCTGCTGTTGACTGTTTATGATACTCTACTCTACTTACTTTTCTTTGATATTTTGTGCTTGTTTATGAGTAATGTGATGGGATACGTGATTCAATACGCAGCGGAAAAACAAAAATTTTTAACGTTCCCAAAGCCCGGATCCATGTTAATCGATTTATTGATTATGATTAGGGTTTACAAAACATACCAATGACAAAGGAACAAGGCAAGAAATCTGGAAGGATGAGAGGAGGTTCACACCGGTGACACCT